>CAWUFW010016660.1:0-298533 GCA_963921515.1 Calotriton arnoldi | reverse complement strand
CAGGCCTTAAAGCTCCTACTCATTCATGGGGATCCTTGTTGTACACTACCTACAGGTCCCCGAAGGATCATGTTCACCCTTAGGACTGGCTTCTGTTCATTCTCATAGACCTGCATGCCCCGCTCACCCTAAGACACTTAGGTTCTTGCTCATCGTCAGTTGCTCCTAAAACTACCCACTCTCCCTCAGGGCCATTAAACACTTTTCTAATCTATGCTCCTATGAGGCTCCTGCTCACACTCACATCACTGAGGCTCCTACTCACATTGAGAACCCAACAGGCTTCTTTTCACTTTCAGGTGCCCTTTCAATCGTGCTCACTCCTAGGTGACTTGGAATCCTGCTCATCCACAGGTCCACTTAGATCCCTGTTGACCCTTAGGCCCTATATCTCTCACTCTTACCCAGAAGCTTCTGCTCACCTCAAGTCAGTGGAAGCCATGCTCACCAGGAGATTCACTGAGGCTTGTCGTATACTGTCGGCTCTCCTGATGCTCTGCACACAATATGACCCTGAGGTTCCTACTCCTTGCCAGAGATCCAAGCTCCTGCTTACAACTAAGCCCTACAGGCTCCTTATCTCACTAAGGTTACCTGAAAAAGCCCTTTTCAATTTAGGTCCTTGAGGCTCTAACAAATACTCAGGTTTCCAAGGCTCCAGCCACAATCTTAGTTGCCAGCCATTTTCTCTAACCGTCAATTCCAAGAAACTCCTACTTACCTCCCTTAACCTCACCTCCCCTAACACCCTGCACTCTAAGATCCTGACTGAAATGAATTATGGTCAACAGCGGAAAGGGGGTTGACGGTTCTATGAGTCTGAAACAGTGTTTCAGGAACCAGAAGGACTTGGCCTTGTATGCACGCCAAGAACGGAGTAAAAATATGGAGTGCCACCACAGCAGTTTCTAAATACAAAAATACACTGCTTCCCACTTACAAGAAGCAGCCTACTCACTACAAGACTTCAAGTAGTAGCAGCCCACCTCCTGCAGTGTAAGTGTTGATCCATTAAAACACCTTCTGTATGTGTCTTAAGGTAAACACACCATTATTTGGAGGCTCAAAATGTTTTTGTTTTTTTTGCATGTCCTTGCTTCAAACCCAAAGCTTTCAACTCACCATGTATCTCGCAGGAGTACCTCATTCAGTCATGGATTTTACTTTGTATTCTGACACTTGTAGTTTGTTTGTTCACAATAAATGAAAAACTACATGTGCTCAAATCCAAAGGAAAAAAATAACTACTCACACCTGACATGCGGGAAACTAGAGAGCTGTGTGACCTTCTGTATTGAAAATCCATCATTGTGGCACTCGCCCTGTCTCAAGATTGTGTTGTCAGAGTGTTTTATGTAGTGTTAAATGCCACCTGTGGACTGCTTCAGAGGGCTTAGGATAAGAATGTATACACAAGATGACAGTCATGGAATTCCCAAAAATGTGGGCAGTCACTTTGTATCTATTGTTCATCAAAAGGTATGAGATGGGTGGTGAAATTATAAGTTTACATAAATAGCTGCTTGCAAATTGCCATATTGACATCAACCAATTGGACCTTTGTCATGTGTGACACCATCAGCCAGCTTAGCTTTATAACTGCTAACACTTTGCATACTTATATTTTATAATTATATTTTTAAGGTCATACTGCTGTATTTAATATAGAAATACAAGTTCCAGAATGCAACCTCTAGTCAATGAAAATGCCAAAACTGGCTGGCTTTGTCATATAAGACATGGGACCATTTAGCAGCCCAGGATGCCATGAAAATAACAACAATCTTGATTTTTTTGTCTGTGGTGGGTCTATGCACATTTGTTCTATAAAAAAAAACACCTGGCCCTAACTGGACTGCTCCTGTGGAAGCGCTAACAGAGAATGCTCTCCCAATGGAAATGTGAAGGTTTTAAAGACAACATCTTGTGATTCTTGGCAAATCACTTAATGTCCTCCCCCCCCGGGGGTACAAAAACATGAATGTCCTTGTGTAATATAACCTGTGCTCATGTGAAGCATTCCAATACCTGTAGATCGAATCCCCGCTATATAAAACTGCAAATAAAGAAATAAATATAAGCCTCATGATAATAGTAGAACCCTCTCAATTGCCCCACCACTTCCCTTAGGTAGATAAGCAGGACTACTCAATGAAGCATCACCATAGGGGGGCCTCCTTGTAATGCCCTAAGGCTGTGGCCAAAGTAGGCGTAATGCATGATGTGCCTGTTCAGGCTAGCCCATTGTTATTCTGCATGTGAAAATGGGTCGGTCTACAGTCTGTGCTAGATCAGGGAGGGTCTGCTGTGGCCTCTATAGTTCAGAGGAGCAGCACAAACTGGCCCCACCCCTGACAATAGTACAGGGAAAAAAACATCCCACATCTGCCTTCGGGCATTGAGCCTGGGGCCGAATGCCTGCCTTCCTAATCTGAGTCTGTCTGCAAGATAACTCATCTGTGAGATGTTGTGGACCATAGGCCTGCATTGGAGTAAAGAAGAACAGAGAGGTGCCTATTCACAAACTGCTTTTGTAGTATGTTTTAAACTACAAAATGTACTACAAAATGCTGTTCACAAACATCAATGCAGAGTTTACGCCTCCACCTCTCCTGTCCTTGTCTGTGTGAAAATCTCCGTCCAGAGAGTGTGGAGTCTTCTCACATCAGACCTTCCAATTCACAGGGTGCCACCATGTGTCACACAATATCGGCTCCCTTTTATTTTTAATTAATTTTGTAAATCACTTTTAATTATTGATACGCAATAAAACAAAATTAATTTGTTTGCTTTAGGTGGGAATTTCTTTTTTAATTTAACCTAGAAAAAACAATATTAAGGTAATTTAATACATTCTAAATAATGTAATTGTCATGTTAAAATTTGGTTAATAGTGCTGTAGCATTTGTTTACTTCTGTAATTAAAATAAATATATAAAAATAATTTACACGAATACGTGAAATAAAAATATTTTAACAAACTTTTTCCAAGATGAAAAAACTTTTATCTTTTTTCTATACTTTATCATAAGGGATTCCATAGTTGGGGTGGAGATCACCGAATGGTAAAGTATAGGGAAAAGTTGTCTATCATTTACTATAGGGATATCTCTGCAGTTGGTATGCAGATTTCCACATGGTAAAGTAGAGGGACAAGTTGCCTATCGATTACCATAGGGAACTCTCTGAATGTCAGGGCTGAGAGCTACATGTGGTGAAGTATAGGGAAAAGTATAAAAGTTTTTTCAACTTGGAAAACGTTTGTAATCATATTTTTATGTGCAATATCAATATAAATTATAGTTATGTATTTATTTGGAATGAAGAACTAAAGGAAAAATGTTACCACACTATTAACTACATTCTGACTTAAAACTAACTTATGTAAACTATATTAAATTACATTAACATTATTTTTCTCAAGTGCACATTAAAAAAATAAATTCCTGCCTAAAGAAAATAAAATAGATTTGTTTTAATATGCATTAATAATTATTAAATATGAGGTATAGATTTAATTAGAAGTAATTTACTTATATTTAAATACAATTTACTGTTACATTTATTTTTAAATGCAAAAAGGTTATATTGTATTTTATAATTAAATTAAAAATATGTACTATTTTTCTATTTTTAACATTAAATTACATTTATCAATATTTTTAACTATTTAAATTAATTTAATTTAACATTATTTCTTTTGGGGTTTACATTTAAGTCCCTGCATCCATTATTTTTTATGGGAGCGTGTTGCACTACCCAGGTTGGCCATGTGTGGTGCAAGACTTACTACTGTGTTTTTTTTGTAGTAATTTACACTTGTGAGCTAGGCTCCACCCCCTTTTCCCAGGGGGTGGAGACGTGTAAGTCTACAGTTTTGAGTAACTTTACACTCAGATTTTGTGAATATCAAAAGTAGTAAAGTCACTCAAAAGTGTAAGATTAAATTTACGTATGTAAATTACTCACTTAAGTGCTGTTGGTAACTGCACCCAGCTCTTTTATATTGGCATGGTCATCTGACTGGTGATGTCTACAAAGGGATGAGTATGGGGAAGTGTAGGAGAGAACTGTGAGAGGAGGCTGCATTGACACGTCCTCAGGATGAAGTTATGACCATCCAGCAGTATACAAGGTGATCGTCAGGACAGAATGTAAGGTCGAAAGGTTGGGGACATATACACTACAAAGACATTTCTGAATATGAATTTTAATGTAGAGTTAAATGGAACCTCACTGCAACATTTGCAAAGAAATTATTGATGAGAAAACTGTGCATGGATGGGCGCGAGTTATAGTTACCTTAAGGCACGAGTTATAGTTATGAGTTAACTATAACTGGTGAATTTCCGTGGATGTGTACATTTAAAATGTTACTTTGTCTCTGAAATTTTCCCCTAACTACACACGCACACACACACACACAGACATATATATATATATATATTCACTGAAAAAACCATAGGTTTCAGGGACGTTATAGTTAAGGATTAGCATTTAAAAAACTTTAGAAATTCACTGAAAAAACCACAGGTTTCAGGGACCTTATAGTTAGGGATTAGCATTTAAAAAACCTTAGAAATTCACTGAAAAAACCACAGGTTTCAGGGACGTTCAGTTCAGTGATGTCATGAGTGATGTCACTGACCATGTCATGAGTGATGTAATATGTGACGTCATCAGCAGTGCATGGCGGGGGCGCAAGTTATAGTTAGCTCTACTAACTATAACAGCCGTATTTCTCGGTTTTATACGAGTGAAATGTCCAACTAACTATAACGCCCCTGAAACCTGTGGTTTTTTCATTGAATATATATATATACATATGTGTGTTACCCACTGGTGGTCGGCAGTAGTTAGTTATAGTTAGGACCTAGTTTCCATAGGAAAAGCATTTTTTGAATTGCCTATAATTTTGACGATTCTCTATGAAATTTTCCCAAAAAAGTGTCAAGGTAGGTTCTGTGTGTCATGCAAAATTGGGGGTGATGTGTGCAGTGGGGACCGAGAAATAGGGGTGCGAAATAAGGGTGCATTTGTAATGTTGATTTCCATAGGAACCTTTAGCCTCACCTACAGCTTGAACCACTGAACGGACTTACACTAAATTTGGCAGGGAGGTAGATGTTGGTTTAAGGAAGTGCCTTTTGGTTGTTTGGTGTAAATCCGTTCAGTAGTTTTTGAGAAATGTAAGTTGAAAATTATAGTGATACCTTCAGTTGTGGAAATTTTGCGACGATTTTGCGATTAATCGCAACTGCGCACGCCAACAGGAATGCTGTGATTGGCTGGACGCAACCTGAACAGAAAGTTGCAGCCGCCATTTTATCTATCGGGAACGATACCGGGGCTAAGGTTTTTCTGTGAAAAGGTCGAGGTACTCTGACCCGATGTTTCAGAAATGTAAGTGTTAGTGACACAAGTTATGTGTCCAAAATTGATTTTTTTAATCACGCGCGATATTCGCGACGCCGCCGCGATTGCTAGTGCGGCCCCCTCATGTACCATTGCAGGGACGTCGCAACTATTGTGCCAACACCACGAATATTGGTGGAAACAGAAAAAAATATATATCAGTGAATCATTAATACACACTGTTATAAAGATATTGAGATTCTGATAAATGTTTTTATAGAGTGATTTAGACAGTGATTTATCTAGTGTGCTGGTTAGAATTAATTACGAAGTTATCAGTTTTGAATGTGGTGGTGGCTATTGAATTCCTGCTTTTGATTTTCACTTACACGACGTATCCGTGGTGATCGCGATTTTCGACGTCATCGCGATCCCCGGCCTCACTGCGAAAACTGCGCACGCCAACAGGAATGCTGTGATTGGCTGGACGCAACCTGAACAGAAAGTTGCAGCCGCCATTTTATCTATCGGGAACGATTACCGGGGCTAAGGTTTTTCTGTGAAAAGGTCGAGGTACTCTGACCCGATGTTTCAGAAATGTAAGTGTTAGTGACACTAGTTATGTGTCCAAAATTGATTTTTTTAATCACGCGCGATATTCGCGACGCCGCCGCGATTGCTAGTGCGGCCCCCTCATGTACCATTGCAGGGACGTCGCAACTATCGTGCCAACACCACGAATATTGGTGGAAACAGAAAAAAATATATATCAGTGAATCATTAATACACACTGTTATAAAGATATTGAGATTCTGATAAATGTTTTTATAGAGTGATTTAGACAGCGATTTATCTAGTGTGCTGGTTAGAATTAATTACGAAGTTATCAGTTTTGAATGTGGTGGTGGCTATTGAATTCCTGCTTTTGATTTTCACTTACACGACGTATCCGTGGTGATCGCGATTTTCGACGTCATCGCGATCCCCGGCCTCACTGCGAAAACAGAAAATAGGTTTTAGAGATGGTTGTTCTAGAAACACACTAGAAAAGCATGAGTTTGAAATGTACAGTAATAAACCCCTAGTGTGAAAAATACTGTAATATATGTGCATATATGTGTTTTTCACTTTGTGGGAAAGGCACGATCATCGCGATTAATGGCGTCATCGCGACTCCCCGAATAACCATGAAAACAGAAAATAGGTCTTAAAGATGGATTTTAAAGAAACTTAGTACAAAAACATGAGTTTAAACATGTTTTTAATGAAACATGTATATAGTAATATGTGTAGCGCAATGTTTATAATTAATTTTTTTAGTAAATATTTTTGGATGTGCTGGTGGCGGTTGAATGTCTGCTTTTGTTTTGCGATTTTGTGACGTATTTGTGACAATTGCGATGTCGTCGCGAAGATTACTAAAAAAAAGTATCTTTATAAAGGAAATTAACAAGATTTTGGGTACTAGGGTGGCTCTGTCAAGAGACTTTGGGCCAGATGTACAACACCACAATTTGCGAGTCGCAAATTGTGTCGCATTTGCGACTCGCAATTTGGGATGCACAACAGTGTCTGAGACACTGTTTGCGATTCCCAATGGGGTCGCAAATTGCATGGCTCATGCATATTAATGAGGCTGTCGCAATTTGCGACCCCATTGGGAATGGCTGGCACTCCCAGGGATGGTGGCCTGCTGTGGTCAGCAGACCACCATGTTTGGGACTGCTTTTAAATAAAGCAGTATTTTTTTAAAAAATGCAGCCCATTTTCCTTAAAGGAAAATGGGATGCATTTAAAAAATAGAAATGAAACTTTTCAGTTTCATTTTTTAAGGGCAGGCAGTGGTCCCTGGGACCACTGCCTGCCCATAAAAAATATTTTGAGAGCCACTTACAAAGGGGAAGGGGTCCCCTGGGGACCCCTTCTCGTTTGCGAGTGGTTTACCACCCTTCTGTGAAGGGTGGTAAACTGCAACTGATTTGTGACCGCAATTGCGGTTGCAAAACAGTCATACATAGCTTGAGGAGTCGCTATTAGGAAGGGACGCCCTTGGAACGCCTCTTCCTAATAGCGAGTCGCTAATCCTATTTTGCGAGTTGCAAATTGATTTGCGACTCGCAAAATAGGATTAGTACATGGGCCACACGCTTTTTGCGGTCTAAAACCCATTTGCGCCCGCAAAAAACATTAGTACATCTTGCCCCAAGTGTTGATTGTGTGTATATGATAGCTACACATAAGATCGGCTGCAGATTTTCAGGTTATGTAGAAACACCCTGTTGCCATCGTCTGTAAAGTGCACTCCATAAAATCTATAAATTCCATGCATGTCAAAGCAAAGATTGTTGTTATAGATTCAGCCCATGCAATGGTATCTGAGGAATGCAGAAACAGTTTTAGTAACATGTTTCCTGGCTTTGTCAATCTGTTGACAGAATTGATTTGACCACTTGCATTTCTGTCTTTGGCACATATTAGAGTACACCAAGACACTGTTAGAGAAAAGCAAAATCAGTTCTGCAAAGTTATCTTTCATTAGGATTTCCAGCTCTACCCCAGTCAATGTGAGGAGCTAGGCAATCCACAATGGTTTTAAACAAAGCCAGCAACTGTATCAAAAAGGCATAAGGCAGCAGGGTAAACAGCAACTTCACTACCTAGGCTAGTCACAAAAGTCCTTTGCACTCGTATTGCCCACCTCAAATGGCCAGCTGCCACATGACCACAAATAAATACAGAAGAAAGGGCTGATGAGAGGCAATACACAAGATCAGCAAGAATACAGTACACACAAAGCAAAGTTCATTTAGCAGGCGTTGTGGGTTTCTGTTGCAAGTCTTTATTTTTCGAAAATCCTTTGTACACATGCAGAAACAGCCAACGCATTTCACCCTTCACAAGGGCTTCTTCAGGGCAAAGATAACATAACGAAAATGTTTATGTCAGTATAATGAATCCAGCAATAAACGTGTCCCTCTTGGTGGACGTTGTTTCCAGTAAATGAAGGCCTAAAGCCGGTAGCAAGCGTATGTGTCTGCATTGAGCCCCGGACTGAGTCTGTTCCGAACTGGTCCTGGGATCCCTTGAGCCGCTAAAAAGATACGGAAGCGGACGCAAGTCTGGCAGTGCCTGAATGGGTGGACATCACTCTGCTGACTTGGGGTACTTAGGCGTGCTGGTTCCGGCCCGACCGGACACATTGGTGTATTCTTGGACCCGGGGGCTTCTTCTGCGGGTCCGGCTTGAGACTTGCGCGTCTGTGACCCGCGCGGGGCTGGTGTGGAGCCACACTCAACAACAGGGATATAAACAGCACCAGGGGTCTGTTGAGCTGCACGTGTCGGTAGGTGTCCCAGCAAGATTGTAGGCACACCCACACTGTGTGGTGCTAAACCCTGGTCATTGAGCATAAATAAAAGGGAAGTGGAGCAACTACAAACACCATCATTCAAGGAGCGCTGATTCCTTGTGGCTGGCGCTGCGTGGGTCGGTTCGGCGGTGTGTTTGCTCTAGCTATTCCACCTAAGTGGGCCGAGCCACCCATCTAGCAGCCAGTATGGGGAAGCATGATGCCAAACAAACCAAGCTACCCTTCGATACCAAAAGGCGCACATACCAGGCCGACACCGAGACCAAAACAGACACTGATCATGGGACGAGAGAAGAACCAGATGGGCCAAGTGAGGATCTTCGATCCCTTCTGCTGGAAATGAAGTCCAGCCTCAAAACAATTGACAATAAATTGGACATACTTACATCTCAGTTAGACCAAGTTAAGAAGCAAGTGGACACTCATGAAACCCGTCTAGATCAGTTGGTAAACCGCGCCACTGAGGCTCATGAATTCCAAGTAGAATCTAAAGAACATCTGTAGCAGATGGAGAAAGTCCTGAATGTAATAAAACCTAAAAACGGGGACCTTGAAGGCCGGTCCCGCAGAAACAATCTTCGAACTACGGGCATATCAGAAACCACTGCGATATCCAAAATGGAAATATTCATCGAGGGGCTGCTGCGGGATCTGTTTGGCATGGATCTATCCAAGGTGTTTATCGTTAAGCGTGCCCATTGCGCTCTGGGCCCCAGGCCACCGGTGGGAGCTACACCTAGACCAATTCTGGCTAGATTACTTAACTACTGCGATCGCTACACGATCCTACGTGTAGCCAGGGAAAGAGGTACCATCAAACATAAAGAGAACAATATCTCATTTTATCCAGTTTTCACTCAGGCGGTGCAGGCAGCCAGGCGTGAATTCACACCGGTAAAACGCATTTTGCAACAGTCTGAGGTCCCTCACGCCCTATTATACCCTGCTAAGCTAAAAGTCACATATGACGGCACTGCTCATTACGTCACGGATGCCAAAGCGGCCTTAAAGTTTGCCAAGCATGTTAGAGGCCAAAAACGTTCTGCTAAAACTACTGGGCACGGGATCGTCGAAGCGGGCCTCAGCGACAATGACTGGTCTTCACTACAGGCCCATGCGCAGATGCTGGCCTATATCTGATAATCGGAGGACATGATCTCCAGGTTCACCACGCTGCAGAGGTCGCCCGTAGTGTTAACTCAATTCCAGAATGCTGTCTGCAATACAGATATTGGGAACTGTTTGACTTTACTCCCCTGTCTCTTCTTATATACCTCAGCCACCCCCCGCTTGGAAGGGTTGTATGCCAGAGGCGCCATGCCCCAGGGGAGATATACCTTATTCAAACTATTTCCTTGTTGTAGGGCCGTTAAGTGGGGTAGATGTGGGGGGGGAGGGGATATATGCTCAACCTAATTGGGGGGTTGGTGTGGGTGGTTGGTGGGGTGGGGAAGTTGGAGAAGTTGTTCAGGACAGAGCGTTACTGGAGCATCAGTCAAAAATCCTTGAACGGGCGTGTGGGTGGTATGGTACATCGCATTTCATAACATTCCCACTGTTCCTTACGCTTACGCTATACGCTAAGTGCAATATGGCCCATAGACAATCACAGAGGCTAGACTTTTATCTTATTATACACTTCTACACACTAAATATACATTCGACATATAATTACCTCACTTGGAACATACGGGGGCTAAATGACTACAGGAAAATTCGACTCATTCAGTCCTACCTGTCTAGGCATAATAGCGATGTCTGTTTCATCCAGGAGATGCACCAGAACAGCACTTCTTCTACCAAATTATGCCACAAATGCTGGGGTGATATTTACTCATCTATATATTCCAATTACGCAAAAAGGGTAACCATATTGATACGTCGGGGACTGGAGTGGACTTTGACTCATTCACAAACTGACCCAAAGGGTAGATATGTAATTCTGAGGGGTATGTTGGGGAATATCAAGATCATCTTAATGGCTCTTTATGGCCCAAACACGAACGAGCCAGAGTTCTTCAATAGTATTTGGGCAGAAATCACACTGTCAGGGTGTGATAGTCATATGGGGGGGTGACTTTAACGCTATATTAGACAACATTGTTAGGATGGGAGCTGCTCACAGGCTACACCCAAGGCGTCCGAGTCTCTGAATGCGATCATGAGGGACGGACTGGTAGACATATGGAGACAATGGCATCCTGGGAAAGCGGAGGGCACATGCACCACAACACAAAATAATGTCTGGTCCAGAATAGACTTTTGGCTGGTATCCAGGGATGTGGCCACATGGACAACAAACGTTAGACATCTGCCCAGAAGCCTGTCTGACCATGCCCCGTGCCTGCTACAATTGACAATCCCATCGACACTGCCAAGGGCATTCAATAGGTGTCTCCCACCTCATGCCTTGTTAGACTCTGCTTTTAGGGAAGAAATCCGGGGTGACATAATGGAGTATTTCTCACTCAATACAGGATCAGTTTCATCTTAAGCCACACTGTGGAAAGCCTTCAAGCCTGTGATTCGAGGGAAATGCATAGCCAGACAGGCTGGCGTGTTAAAATCCATTAGACAATCACTTAAACATTTTGAAGCAAATATTCGAGATGCTGAAACACAATATTACAGCACAAATGACCCGAACTACTTAATACAGCTACAAGAACACATTTCTGAATTTGAGGCAGAGGCGCAACGTGAGGTAAAATTCCTGGGCAAATACACCTTACCTAGAGGATATGGGGAGGATGACAGACCAGGCACATCCCTTGCTACCATTCTCAGAACACCGCACACTGCCTCATATATTACAGAATTGTTAGATAATAACCAGGAACCAGTTAGAGGCTCCTAAGATATACTAGAACACTTAACACAGTTCTACTCTTCGCTATACCGCTCTGTGTCCCCCAACATCTCTGAGGATTTTCAAATGTACTTAGACTCCTTAGAATTGCTGTGGTTGGGGAGGGCGCACAGATCAGACCTGGATGAGCACTTCACAACGGATGATATCTTGCAGGTTATAAATGGCTTGCCAAATGATAAAGCTCCGGGGTTGGATGGCCTCACCACGTCTTTCTACAAATGCTATGCATCAATACTAGCTCCCCATCTTTTGGCAGTATATCAGGAGTCACAAACTTTGGGACTCCTCTCATCTACCCAAGGTGGTAACACCGGCCCCAGCAGCCCCCGCGGGGGGCCCCGAGGTGCAGGGGGCCCCCTCAGCACAGTACCCGGGCCTGAGAACTACGGATTAAATCCGGAGGGGGGGCCCCTGCGTGTACCTTGCAGGGGGGCCCATTCAACTTTCCTTACGCCACTGCATCTACCATGCGAGAAGCAGTCATTAACATTGCTGAAACCCGGCAAGGCCCCCAATCACCGGGATTCCTATCGCCCGCTATCGCTGATAAATATATAGACACTAAAATGTATGCCAAATTGCTAGCAAACAGGCTACAACCCCTTCTCCCCCTTATTGCAAGACCTGACCAATCAGGCTTTATACCTGGCAGGTCAACTGCACATAACCTCCGCACATTATTTGCAGTGCTGCATTATCTGGCCCCTGAAACATCCACATTAGCCGCCTTTTTAGATGCTACTAAGCCCTTCAACTTTTGGAATGGGCATACCTCTTCACCATATTGGCAAGACTGGGTATTAGCTCATTATTTCTAAATCAGAACAAGTTGCTTTACTCTACACCCATAGCCCGGTTACGCTTGAATGGTCTGATTTCTAATGCCTTCCCCATTACCTGTGGAATGAGACAGGGATGCCCCCTGTCCCCCCTTTTATTCGCCATTGCTATGAAGCCATTGGTGGCTCATCTCAGACAACACCATGCATCCAGGGGGTTGGGTTTCTCATCCAGTGGCTTACTCGTTTCGGTATATGCAGATGACATCACTTTGTATATAAACTACCCGGAGGAAAATATCCATCCGGTTCTCTGTGAACTCACTAAATTTGGTGGACTGCCCGGAATCCATATTAATTGGTCTAAATCAACATTATTTCCACTAACTGATAGTACGAAACCTTTTCAACTAAACTATCCCATTAAATGGGCGGAGGGGTCTGTCAAGTATCTAGGGATATGGCTGAGTCGTGATATCCAAGAGCTATGGGGTATGTACTATGGACGTGTTGTCAATTGGATAGAAGGAAAAGTGAGCACTTGGTTAAAACTGCCGTTGTCTCTGGCGGGAAGAATAGTGATAGTCAAGAGGGTCGTTTTTCCCAAGCTAATATACTGTTTTGTAAATCTCCCTCTTCCACTAACCCATACATTTTTTAAGACGCTACGCTCCCTACTGCTCTCCTTGGTCTGGGCGGGTAAACAGGCTAGGGTGTCTTGGAAGCTACTCACACTCCGACTTGATCAGGATGGGCTGAGTGCTCCAGACATACCCTTGTATGCCCATTGCACACAAGCCCAATTCCTTCATTACTGGCTGAGTCCGACCTCATTTCAGCCTCACGTGGGGGTGGAGACAGATAGGGCGGCACCCGTTCCTTTGCATGTAGTGTTATACCAGGTGTACCAGCAACCCAGAAATGAAATCAACACAGTAGAAACATTGCGCTGGGCATGGGACGGGTTGCAGCACAGGGCTAACATCGAGATACTCTATGCCCCATCGATCCCCTTACCCACAACGGCCCCTACTAACTGACAAGGTAAATGCTACACGGGCACGTCAATGGGGGATGAACAAGTATGCAGACTTATACCCTGGTGACACCTTTACTGACCCTCCATCTGCACATGGGGAGTCTCCACCCAATGTTTCTGACCTGCTACTATACTACCGCATCCGAGCGACATGCCATCAGCTACATGGTACTTTTCCGAGCCCCCCTCCCACTCTGCTGGCTCTAGAACATATGTTAACAGATCCCTCACCACGCAAGCTTATCACGAGGCTTCCTAAAACCATGCAGCGCACCACCCCAGTTACTAAGCCAAAAGCGCTAGATGGCTGGAATGCTGAGCTACACCCGCCCATAACTGAAGAGCAATGGTGTTTTTGCTGTAGCCAATTAGAATCGTTGTCCCCTAATTACAAACTAAGGCTCATCCACTTTAAGTTCCTCCACCGCTTTTACAGGACACCCATACAACTTCACCGAATGGGTATCCATCAGGATGCCAGCTGTTGGAGATGCCATGCCACACAAGCTTAATTTCTGCACTTAGCCTGGAGCTGCCCCTCTATTGCAAAATTCTGGTCAGATGTGTTCTGTAGAATTGGTGAAATATTAGAGATACAAGTTGTACCCACACCACTACTGGGGCTGTTGGGGTATGTGAAACACACCCCAGCCGACATTCGTTGACTACATGCTATACTTTTATTATTAGCGATACGCAGAGTGGCCATGCAATGGGGGAAATCCCATGCACCATCAGTGAAAGCCTGGATACTGGATAGCACCTTCTGCCAGGAGCAACTAACCACCTTTTGGGAACTGCTGCCTGCTGCTTCCAGGCCCAGAGACATTTGGGGCCCGTTCCTGACATGGCTACGCACTCATAATTCACAGAACCCTAGAACACCTACCCCGACTGAGTGTTCGCCAAATTATATGTCTAGGCCTTGGAATATGGCGCCCACTCAAAAACAATCATAACATTCCTTGGGCTTTTGATTAATGTCAGGTTACGACTGAGGTTAGAATATATATATATTTGTTGACCATAGTCACGCTCAATTAGTCAGTGTATGTAATGATATAACGAGATGACCAGCTGACTGTACTCTGACAGGATGATGCTGCTCTATTTCCTGACTGTTTTTCTCCTTTTGTTTTTTGTTTTTTGTTTTTTTTTGCTTTATCTGTTCTTATGGGTTTTGGTTATTATTGGTATTGTGCTGCATGCTATTTTACTACTTGTACATGTGAATGTGCATGTGATCTTTCGAAATGCTAATAAACAAATAAAAAAAAGGAGTAATTATAAATTTGCAGAGAACTATTAAGTATAGAAGAAGGAGAGAGGCACTGAAACAGAAAGAACAAGTTGAGAGAGTAGTTGATAAGGCCTTTGCTTTGAAGAGGAAGTTTTCTATTTTGATTATAAATACAATGAAGACTCTTGAAAAAATGGTGTTGTGCATGAGGAGACAAAACCAGAAAACAATTAGTGAATAGAAGTAACTTTTATACAGTTTTTAGTGGAGAATGGATACATACTTCTAATATCGAGCCTTTCTTTAATGAATAAAGCTATCTCAAGGATTATAGATTAGTTCATGCTATTGATGAAAGAGGACGGTGTTATGAAATGAAGAATGGCACTCCTATAGCGAAAGAGGTGATGACACCTAGAAATGTGGAACAAGTTATTGCAGAAGAGGCAAAAGGAAAGCATAGTCAGGCGCCTGTATACAAATGGATTTGTAGTAGTGTTTGTAGTATTCAACAGCAATCCATTGATATATTAAGGAAATACTACGTATCTTTCCAAGGTGAGGTTTAAAACACAAAATAAGTACTTTACAAGGATTGGATCCTTGCAAGGTTAGAAAGCATACACATTTGCAGGGACACTCACTAGCTTGTTTATCAAAGAAAGCGTGCCAAAGCGCCTTTCATCATTTCAGGATGTTAGCTGTACACCACTCAACAATGCAAACTTTAGTTAGGAGGCTGTACTATGTGAAAGCTTCTGCTTTATGTTTAGAAGAAATGAATAGAGTACTTTTGCATGGTACTGTGGCAGACGTAGAAAAGGTTTGTGATGATGTGCAATTTTGTTTCTTTTGTCCTGAGCAGGACTCTAGGGAGAATGAAGAGTTGTTAACAGGAGGAGTTGTAGAACAGGACACAGGTATTACAGTTTATAGTTTTGAAGAAGGGATTACACATTTTAACACAGTGTGCTCTGAAAAACCAGAGCATGTTTGTATATGTTGTCAACGTACTCACTACAAGATTCAAACACGGACTGTTGACTTGTATTTAAAAAGTGAAAAAAATAATAATGATAACTGACAAAAGTTAGCGGTGTACTTATTTGTAGAGGAACGCTTTGACTTGTCCATACGGCAAGCTATATGTAAGTAAAGTATTGTTACAATAAATTAGAAGATAATAAAATGCCTGCTAGAGCTGTGCATAACAAGTTAGAACTGGTTTCTATTCCAGAAGACCTTTGAGGTTTAAATATTTATGAGTCCATTCTTATCCAAAGTATACATCTGTTTCAAGCTATAGTCCGTATGGAGCCAAAGACAGGCAAGTTACTGCCAACAGAGCTGCAGAAAGGTCTAAAAGGTAGAGTAGTGTATTTGCCATTAGATTTCAAGAAAAATATTGAAACTGTAGGGTTAGATAGAGATTTAGAAGAAGGACTTGGAATTCTTGTAAATGGTGTGCCTACTAAGAACAAAAAGATATGGTAGGAGTTAGTAGATGTTACCAAGGTTAAAAAAGCAACTTCAAATCTGGTACAAAATAATGTTTACCATAGAAATGTAGAAATCCTGCAAGATATCACACATATGGAGCATCAGACATTTCCATCAGCAGGTCAGATTGAGAAGGTGGATCAGTCTAGAACAGAAGAAATTTATGAACAATTATAGTATCCACCCTTTGCATTCTAAAGAGGTTATTGGTGATGCCATTGATCTGTTTCAAAGGAATTAGTCAAAAGGAGCTCCATTAAGTATGTGGGAGAAAAGTTTGGAAGCTCAGTGTTTCCCACATCTTTTTCCTGCTGGAGTAGGTGGCAGGTATGAGAACCAGCCTCTGCAAATACGTGCAGCTGAATATAGATCTAGAATTTATTCAGAAGACCATAGATTTCATCAGTGTATTCCGTATATATTTCATCTACTTTTTGAGAGTGACTTGTCTGGCCTTCCATATGCTGTGAATCAGATTTTAAAAACAGGAATTAATTTGCAGAATATATCAGCAAGAGAATTTCTGGAGAAAGTTCAAGAAAAAGATGATCACTTGGAATACAATTTAATAAATCTAACGGCATGTCAACATGGGACTAATGAATATTGGTATCAGCGTCATGGAGAACTCAAGTGCATGTTGAGGAACCTTGGAGCACCTACTTGGTTTCTGATGCTCAGTTGTGCTGAGTATGCATGGGATGACCTGCTAGAATTCTTGCAGGAGGCAAATTCAAATATAAAAGACATTCTTTCTTTCTTTATTCGACTGTAAAAACCATAAAAGCACAAAAACAGCAAAATCGACCAGAAAAATGCAGTAAAATACAATGAATTACACTAACATTTATCTGGCATGATTAAAATACGAAAGGAACAAAAGGACTAACGTAACCACATACCTCATTATAAAATCTAATTTCTTAACAGAGCATTGACTCCCTTGAGCGAACAGCTGCGCGAAGGAAAAGCCCCAGGCACAAGCGAGATACTTCATCCATAAGTTGTCTTAGGAAGTTATAGGCTCTGCCACAGTATCTAAAATTTCTTGCCTTCAATAAAGTGACTAAAAACGTTTTAGTAAAAAGCTGATAGAAGCTGCAAAAGAATAAAAAATGCATCGCTGGTTGTTTTGAGGTGCCATTACAAGGGCATATCATTGGCACAAGGTTGTTTTGATAACCAACTGGGAAGCATAATAAATATTTCAACGTATCAGACCTAAAGCGGTCCCTATTGCTTCTGGGCTCCCAAATATAGGATGTCACAGCCCCAGATTCATCACTTTGCCTTAAATAGGTTGCAACCATTGGTTTTAATGATTCAATCTTAATTGTGGCCTTCTCACGCTTTGCCAGTAGTACTGAACGCACCCATTTCTTGTCCAGATCTAGACATAGAGAGGGATCTGAAAAGACATGCCCAATATCGATTCCCTCCAGTTCTTTTTTAACATAAACTAACCAAGGTATTAATAATCCTTTATCGCAGGCCAAAGAATCGACCATTATATGTTGAGGAACCTTGGAGCACCTACTTAGTTTCTGGCGCTCAGTTGTGCTGAGTATGCATGGGATGACCTGCTAGAATCTTGCAGGAGCAAAATCTAAATATAAAAGACTAGACCCTGCAAATGTTTGCAGATATTTTAATCACAGATTTCATGCAATGATGGCTTTCATCTTGAACAAAAAAAAACTCCTCATGGTGACGTTACAGATTTCTTTTGGTGCAAAGAGTACCAAGGCAGCGGTGCTCCCCATATTCACATGCTGTTGTAGGTAAAAGATGCCCTGAAGTTTGGAACAGACAGTGATGAGTCTGTGTTGTCTTTTATTGAGCAGTATGTAACTTGCTCTTTCCCAAAGGAGAGTGGGGACAAAATATTAGAACAACAAGTTCTGTGATTCCAAAATCATAGATGCGGAAAATACTGTCAGCGAAAATACAGAGGATAGGGGACATTTTATACAAGATGCCATTTTGGATTCCCACGACCTCTCATCTCACAAGGAAGAGTCAACAGTTTCTTGTCTGCAGTTAGACATTCACTTGCAAGGAAATCACCCAAAAATACATACAACCTAAGAAGAACAGAGGCCTCCAAGTACATTAACAACTACAACCCTGTGATTCTGAAGATGTGGAATCCAAACATGGATGTACAGTTTGTTGCAGACAACTCAATTGCTGTTGCTCTGTACGTTACGTCTTATTTAACAAAGTCAGAGAAAACTGAGATGAAGGAGATGTGGGAGGAGATTTCAGCAGAAATAAGTCTTACAAAGAAATTTGTTGTAACCTGTATTTTATTTATCTGGTTACTTTCTGTAACTTTCTCCCTAGCTGCTCAGCCAGTGTGAATGTGATGCATGGAATGTATGTGTGAGAGTCTTGAATGGAATGTTTGGGTGCCTGCATGCTTGAGTGTGTCAGTCGGAGTATGGGCTGAGCAGCAGGCAGACTGCTCCTGGTGGGGCTGCATCTCTACAACTCAACTACCTATAACTGAACTTAATAAATCTACTTAAAACTACATCTTGGCTACGGACTTCATCACTACAGATTTTTGGCGACGATTCTTGAAACGAAACTACGCGTGCTGTAAAAAGGACTTACTGAAACAAGAAATCTCTAAAGGAAACCTCCACAACTAAGATAGCTTTCCTTTGAAGTACAAGGCGTGCCAGCCCCACCAGTGTCCTTTACATCGGACAGCCCCAGCCTGCGTGTACTTCATTGGCTACAAGGATTGGGTATTCCTGCTACTATGACAACTTGTGTGTTCCTCAGCATGACAACTTGTGTGATCCTCAGCACTACTCCAGTGTCCTTGTCAACGGACAGCCCAAGCCTGGACATGCTCTATTGAACTGAGCCTCACTTCTTCCACTTATTAATTCTGTTACATTCTACTTCAATGTGGAAGCTGCACACATTGACATTTTCATCTCGGTTGGATTTTTGTGACAAGCTGCACCAGTCTGGTATACACTCACTAAAACATGCCGGGGGCTGTTTGTCTCAACATTCCTGTCAATCTGAAGTAGAGTGTTGTTTCGGTGGTAGATCAGGCTCGGTATTGTGTCGCAAACTTGATGTGGAGTTTTTTGGTGGAGACACAGAGCATTATGAAATTCATGTCCAGTCGACATGCAGTGGCAGTCTTGGGAAGATTTGTTGTCACGTTTGATTTTAAGACATCACTTTGTGTCTCAACGAGATTCGCTATGTGTCAAAATTGGACCCGGCAATATTGAGCAAAGTTGTCGGTTTCTTTGGATTTCACATTACAGGTCGACTTGTCTTCAGCATCACTGTGGCTGTTTTTGTGATCGGCGGAGATCTACATGTGAGTAAACGCTCGCATTTTGTGGGGTCAGGCAATTTTTATAATGGAACTGTGGAGTTACCGTTGTGCTGCATGGGACATGTGCGAGGTTCACCTCTTTGAATGTCCGCGTGCATGCTTCCACGAGGATCGCCTACCTTCTAGCGGTGACGAACTTGACTTCCAGTACGTCGGCACACGCTGCGTTGCACTGTTTGGTGCACGCACCCGCTTTGAGCCACCCCGCGCTGACGTGACTGCTAGCAGCCATCTTGGGGTTGGTGGCTGTGCACTAGCCACGGAGTGTCCGGTATTCTCTGCCAACCGCGAGCGTGTGCTGCTGCTCTGCTCTTCATTTCGGTGTAAGTGAAACATTGGGTTTTGTCCCGCAATGCCCAGCTTGCATTTGGTCACTTCTGGTCAACTGTGTGTGCACCTGCATATATATACTGGAGTTTTAATAACACCGAGCACGTTGAATAATCCAGGTGTTCAGCTTTTCTGCTAGAACAATGGTTCAGTTTTGTGTGGTTCTACATGTGCATGGAGTAGACTCTTCACGTTGAGGGATTCTTTTGTACAAAGGAACGGTGTGTTGAGCACATATGTCTAGGACAATCCTTTATCCTTCGTTTGACAATCGTTTTTCTTACTGAATTAAAATACTCTTGTACACGCGTGGAACTAATTTGTTTTTAGCATATTGCAAGTAATTCCTGTGACGTCTACGAACATTTGCTTTCAAGTCTTGTTGGAAGGTTTACAACAGTTTGTCTTTACTCAAGTACTGCTCATTCCTGCTTTTGTCACACGTCTAGTGTTGGTGGTATACCACAGTGACAAATCCTTTGTCGGTTCGTTGTGTTTCCCTTTCACGCAAGGAATGGGTTTTAGTCCCATCTAACTCAATGTTGTCATGTTTCTTATGTGTGTAAGTCACCTTTCTTCACACTTTGTTTGTTGTAGTGGGTGTTAGCCCCATCTACGCAGTTTGTAGTGGGTTTCAGTCCCATCTACGAAGTTCTAATGGGTACTAGTCCCATGTTTTTCTAGTACTAATGGGTACGAGTCCCATGTGTTCTACTGTTCTGTGCACGTTTCTAACCTCCACATAGCGGTTCTATTGGGTACGAGTCCCATGTGTTCAATTTTTTCTGTGCATGTTTCTAGCCTCTACATAGAGGTTCTAATGGGTACGAGTCCCATGTGTTCTATTTCTCTGTGCATGTTTCTGACCTCCACACAGGGGTTCTAATGGGTATGAGTCCCATGTGTTCTGCTGTTCTGTTCATGCTACTAACCTCTAAGTAGGGGTTCTAATGGGTACGAGTCCCATGTGTTCTATTGTTCTGTTTATGTTTCTAACCTCCACATTGAGGTTCTAATGGGTATGAGTCCCATGTGTTCTGCTGTTCTGTTCATGCTACTAACCTCTTAGCAGGGGTTCTAATGGGTACTAGTCCCATGAGTTCTATTGTTCTGCTAGCGTTTCTAACCTTCACATAGAGGTTCTAATGGGTATGAGTCCCATGCGTTCTGCTGTTCTGTTCATGCTACTAACCTCTAAGTAGGGGTTCTAATGGGTATGAGTCCCATGTGTATCATTGTTCTGTTTATGTTTCTAACCTCCACATTGAGGTTCTAATGGGTATGAGACCCATGTGTTCTGCTGTTCTGTTCATGCTACTAACCTCTTAGCAGGGGTTCTAATGGGTACTAGTCCCATGAGTTCTATTGTTCTGCTAACGTTTCTAACCTTCACATAGAGGTTCTAATGGGTATGAGTCCCATGCGTTCTGTTGTTCTGTTCATGCTACTAACCTCTAAGTAGGGGTTCTAATGGGTACGAGTCCCATGTGTATCATTGTTTGTGCACACTACTGTGCACACTCGTGGTTGTCTGCCCTTAGGCCTTTTTGGCTGCATGGTCAGTAGTCAACCTTCTTTTCTTTCTTTCCCTTCCATTTTCTTCGGTTTATGTTGGGTGTAGATGTTCCATGTTGTTTCTGGTCCATTTGTTCACCTGTATTTTGGGGGAAGTCAGTTCGGGTGTCCGTCACCCATTTCCAATGTTTCTAATGTTTCTTTAAAAAATTAAAGGAGGATGATGGGTGGATAATATATATTCTATGTATATTTATCTTTGCATCTCCTCTACTTTGTTTATTCTTCTTACATGTACTTCTTGTACAACTCTTGTATATTTCATATTCTCTTGTATTTACTCTTACATCTCCAGTGCATTTTCTTCCTTGCTCTTGCTTGATTTTCTTGGTATCTTGGCCATGACCTTTCACGTTTGGGTTCACTTTCTTCTTGCTTTTTCTCTACTTTTCCATTTTTCTATTTCTTGTTCCCTGTTTAAACTTTTTCTTCTTTGCGGTTTCTATTTTTGTTTTGTGGAAGAAGGGAAGGTATGTTGTAACCTGTATCATATTTATCTGGTTTCTTTCTGTAACTTTCTCCCTAGCTGCTCAGCCAGTATGAATGTGATGCATGGAATATTGGTGTGAGAGTCTTGAATGGAATGTTTGGGTGCCTGCATGCTTGAGTGTGTCAGTTGGAGTATGGGCTGAGCAGCAGGCAGACTGCTCCTGGTGGGGCTGCATCTCTGCAACTCAACTACCTGTAACTGAACTTAATAAATCTACTTAAAACTACATCTTGGCTACGGACCTCATCACTACAAAATTGTACAGTTTTAGTTTGAAAATGCTTTCTCACAGAGAGATAGGCTGTTATGAATAGGTAGACCAATTAAGCTCAGCTAGGTTGTTTTCAAAATCTAGTGACAGAGTACTGAAGTATTTTCCTGAAATTCAATATCTTGCAGAATTTGAGCCACATAGTACAAATATTCTGAAGAGTAATATGCTGGATACGTACTATCCAAGAAGAAGTCCTCATCTGGAAAGGGTGTGTCGCTATGAAATACTTCAACATTATACATTCAGAAATAATGTCAGTGAAAACATAGAAGAAGGAAAAATTGCTGTAGTTGGATGTAACGGATGCCTGGTCAGGCAAAACAAAGGAAATTTAATCAACCATCGAAAGCTAAGTTGTCAAACTCCAGACAAAAGAGAGTTTTTCTATTTAACCTTGTTACAGTTGTTCAAGCCATGGCGAACTGAAAGCGAGCTACTTGTAGAATTTGACTGTTATGAAGACTCATTCAAAGCTGTGAAAGGCAGCATTGAGTGCTCTGTATTTCCAGTGTATCTTCAAATGTTGAGAGATGAGATTGAACAAGAAGAAATAATTGCTGCTGAGATAGCAAGAGAGAGTTCTCAGAGCAGTCAAAGTTCAGCACCTGGAAGTCAAGATCCTCTTGGACAGCCAATCATTCAAAATGAAGCTGCAATAGCCATGAATGAGGTGGAGAATGCAATGCAGCAAGTAAGACAGGAAACTATGGATCTAGAACAAGTAATACAGCAATTGAATACAGAAAGACATTTTTGAAGACGTAAAAGGTAAAGTGGAACATCAATTTCTGCATGAGAAAAAAAAGCATGCAGGTTCTACATATAAACCAGCTCTATTGTACATAGGTGGTCAATCTGGAACTGGAAAAAGTTTCTTGATTAAATTACTGACAAATTATCTACAGAAGACAACAGATTCCAATTTGTCATGTGTGTTACTGCACCAAAAGGTTTAGCTGCACATAATATTAAACCAGTTACCCATCATCGATTATTAATGCTGCCTGTTGAACATGACAACAAATTAGAATACAACAAATTATCTGGTGATGCTAGTCATGAGGTGGCAAGATTATTAAAGAAATTAATTATTGATGAAGTGAGCATGGTGTCTAACCTAATGCTAGCTTTTATACATTTAAGAATGCAGCAAATATTAAAAACTGACTACGAAGTGCTTTTGGAGGAAAACACTTAGGACCCGATTACGATGCGGTTAGGAAATTTTCCCGATCAAATCGGTTTGGAAGTAATTTCTGACCGACTCGGATCGGGAGAGTCCAACCGACTGAGAATGATGCATCCGGATGCTTCCAGATACGATTTGGTTGGACTCCCATTGACTTCTATAGGAGCCTATGTTCCTAACCGCATCGTAATCTGGCCCTCGGTCGGGAAGACACGTTCCCGATCCGATTCGGAAGGAGCAAATGCCATTAGGAGGCCTTCCTAACCGCATCATAATCGGGCCCTAGGTGGGAATGCTTTCCTAACCGCATCGTAATCGGGCCCTTAATAGTCTTTTGAGTCCTGCTACAACTAACCCCATTAAAAATGCAACTTGTATTCAAGAAACTACTACATAATGAAACAAGGAATTCACTAGGAAGTATTGGAAATGTAAACATTTGGGAAAACTTTCAATACAAAGAGTTAATCAAAAATATGCGCCAAGCATCAGATATGCATTATGGAGATATACTAAAGGACATAAAAGTGGGAGTCCTCACAAGAGAAGGAAAGAGAGTATTAGAAACATGTCTCATCAAATGTCTATTTCAAAGTAATATTTCAACTGAAGAAGTAATGTATCATTTTGTTAGAGAAGTCTATTGTTTGTTTGATGCCAACTCTTAAGGAGTGTAATAAATTCAATGAACAATTATTGCAACTGGAAAAAAAGAGATCATCGAAATTAGAGCAAATGATAAAAAGAAACATCAAGGAGTTACAGTGCTACTAACAGAAAAACTGCAATCAAAATTGGATAGTTTAGAAAAGTCTGTGTCGAGAACTGCATGATTAGAAAAACAGTTACGTATCTGTAAAAATTGCTGTGTAATCTTACGTCATAAACACTATGACATTTATTAATTATCCAAACAAAAATGACGTGGAATACTTAGCCATAAAGTTTGATGGTGTGGTGAAGTTAAGCAGATTTGTAGATGCATTGTACTTTTCCTATTCGTGAAAGACTTGTATGTACAGCGAAAGCAGTTCCTAGTGTCTTTAGCATCTGCAGTAACTATCCACAAATCGCAAGGTTTAAGTGTAAATACAGTTTTTGTTAATATTGGTAGTAGTGTTTTCAAAGAAGGAATGTCGTACGTAGCTTTGTTGTGAATTAGAACATTATCAGGTTTATTTCTGTTTCACTTTGATGAGAAGAAAGTAAGTGCTGATGTGAACTGTGTACGGGAGCACAATCGGTTAAGAGGTCAATATGCTCATCATTTAGGCCAGTATCCTGTGTTTGAAAACCAATAATGTGTCCAAAGTGAAAAATATCAAAGCAGTCTATCAGAGCTGAACAGGAAGATGAACAAAAAGAAAAATGATAAGGACCTAAGATAAGAAACTACAGCACAATGAGGAAATGGAAGGCTATCACTTTGATAATAAATCTGGAGTGAACTGTTATGCAAATGTAGTGTTAAAGGGACTGTACCATTTGCCTCATTTTACAAATTCTATTAAAGAAAAAGTAGATAAAAGAATGTCTTCACAACTATGTAGTTTACTTGAAGAATTAAGAAGTAACAAAAGTATTATACATTCTGCTACTGGAATAATAAAACTTACAGATGACTGTACTGGATCAGAAGTGTTTTCTGAAAATCTTCAGCAGGATGCTCATGAATTTTTAATGGTAATGCTAGGACTATTAGAGGAAGAAGATGTGAATATCAATTAATTATTTATTTTAACTTATAAATGGAACCATAACTGTGACGATTGTGAATTCACGTCTAGCATTGAAATCAATTCAGAATGATTCCTCTACTTCACATTACCAGATTGTAAAGCTGTGCCTTTTGAAAATGTAACTAAAAACACCCATCAAGATATAAAGTGTCCAAACTACAGATCAGAACTTAGGTCTACGTTGTTACTACAAAGATATGGAAAATATGTCATAGTCATGCTACAACGATGCAGAGTGGATGGTACTAAATTAGGAACTGAAATTACAAACATTGTAGCTGGAACAATTTCCATTTCAAAATGAGATTTCACAACTATAGCAATCATAGTTCATGAAGGAGTTGATATAACCTCTGAACACTACACAATATATTTAAGATGTCAAACTGGATGGACAGAGTGAAATGACATACAAATGACATTCAAATCAAGACTACCTAAAACGTTACCAAACTCATATCTGCTATTTCTAGAACCGAAGTTCTAAATACAATTTAGGATAACAAAATGTGGTATTGTGTTGAACTATAAATGGATTATGTGTTTCAGAGACATTATTCGGCCTATTAGGGTTATTGTCTACAGCAAGGAGTTAGAAATGAAACACTGTTCTGAACTGTGGGAAAGGAATGTATAACACATTAGAGGAGTGCATTCTGTTACTACAGATAAAAACTAAATGGAGGTACCATAATACCAGCAGCCTTAAGTTGCACCTAAGAAGTCTCTTCACCACACAAAAAAATGCCCGCTTCTTTCTATGCTACAGCAACTTCTATGTAGTACTGTGTGTTTTGTTCTTCATACATGGACCACGAATATTTTAGAAATCATTTGGCCTAACAGGGATCATGTTGGCAAAAGGATATACAAAAATGAAGACTGCTTCATAATTGTTGGACATTTTAGATATAAAAATATCAAAAGCTGTTTTAACAAATAGTTGCTTTCATTAAGGTAGTAACCTTTCAGCAATCCAGTATTAACAAACTTGTACTGAGTGGATTGCACAGTAGGACATATTTGTAATGATCTACTGTGCACATTTGTTTTTTTTTACAATCCATTGATTGATTTTTCCCCACTGTTTGATGATGATGCTCCATAGAGATCACTGTTGAAAGTGAAGAAGTGTGAAAGCTGAAAACAGTAAAACATTTGACTATGTTGAATTAAAGCTTTGGAGAAAAATAGTGGGTGGTGTTTTGGTTGCCCAATGTTAAAATGAAATCCTAATACATTTTTCTCTGTTTATATTTTTTCACAGTGGTTGGAGATCGGGATATATTACGTGTGTCAAATCACTAATCTAGTGATGGATTAATCGAGTCACTACTCATATACTCATCCCATCTCCCAGGCACTACAGTTCCACTCATCCAATCGCCCAGCCACTACCTAGGCAGTCATCAAATCACTCAGGTTCTGCACTTGCATTCATTCACTCTCCCAGACACTACTCAGGCACTCGTCCAAACACCCAGGCGGTACCCATGGAGTCATGCCTTCGCTCAGGCACTACTGATGCAGTTATGGAATCACCGAGGCACTACACTTGCACTCTTTTATTTATCCAGGCACTGCACTTGCACTTATCCATTCACCCAGGCACTACCAATGCAGTCATGAATCACTCAGGAACTGGACTTGCACTCATGCAATCACTCAGGCACTACACTTGCACTCATCCATTCGCCCAGGCACACAACTTGCACTTATTTATTACTCTCCCAGGAACTGCATTTGCACTCATCCAATGATCCAGGCACTGCACCTGTACTCATTGATTAGCCAAGGCACTACAATAGCACTCATCCATTCACTGAGGCACTGCACTCGCACTCATACAATCATACAGGCAGTGTACTTGCACTCATACAATCAGTCAGGCATTGCCCATACATCATGCAATCACCCAGGCAGGGCACTTGCACTTATTCATTCACCCAGGCACTAGACGTGCACTTATCAACTCACCCAAGCAATGCACCTGCACTCATCCAATCATAGAAGCACTGCACTTGCAGTCATACACTCATCTAGACACTACACATGTACTCATTCATTTACTCAGACACTATCCATGCAGTTATGCATTCACCTACGCACTGCACTTGCACTGATCAATTCACCCAGGCATCACACTTGTGTTTATCCATTCACCCAGGCACTGAATTTGCACTCATACAATCATTCAGGCCCGCATCCACAGTCATGCAATCATACAGGCAGTGTACTTGCACTCATACAATCAGTCAGGCATTGCCCATGCAAATATACAATCACCCAGGCACTGCACTTGCACTCATTTATTCACCCAAGCACTGCTCTTGCACTCATCTATTCACCAAGGCATTGCTCTTCAACTTATCCATTCACCCAGGCACTGTACTTGCACTCATTCAGTCATCCAGGCACTGCAATTGCACTCCTCCATTCACTCAGGCACTACCCATGCAGTCATGCAATCACCCAGGCATTGCACATGCACTCATCCAATCACCCAGGCATTACGCTTGCACTCATCCATTCACCCAGGCACTACACTTGTACTCATCTAATCACCAAGGCCCCGCACTTGCACCTATCGAATCTCCCAGACACTACTGAGGCACTCATCCAGTCACCCAGACAGTAGCCATGGAGCAATACATTCACTCATGCACTACCCATGCAGTCATGCAATCACCCAGGCACTGCACTTCCACTCATTCATTCACCAGGCACTGCACTTGCACTCTTCCATTCACCTAGGCACTACATTTATACTCATCCATTCACCCAGGCACTACACTTGCACTTATCCATTCACCCAGGCACTGCACTTAGACTCATCCAATGATCTAAGCACGGCACTTGCACTCATGCAATCATTCAGGCACTGCACTTATACAATCACTCACACAGTACCCATGCACTCATCCAATCACCCCGGCACTACCCATGCACTCATCCAATCATCCAGCCACTACCCATACATTCATCCAATCACCTAGTTCTACTCATGCACTCATTGAATCACCCAGGCACAACACATGCACTGATCGAATCACATATACACTACCCATGCATTCATCCAATCACCCAGGCACTACACAGGCACTGATCGAATCACATATACACTACCCATGCATTCATCCAATCACCCAGGCACTACACAGGAACTGATCCAATCACATATACACTACCCATGCATTCATCCAATCACCCAGGCACTACACATGCACTCATCCAATAAATCATGCACCACTCATACACTCATTCATTCATCAATGCACTACTCATGCACACATTCAATCACCATATACATGCTCATACACTGATTCATTCAGCTTGTATTTTTTTAACTGAAAAGATGGGTTTTGGGAGTTTTTTTTGTAAAGTTTTAATTTTTTTTGTTTTTTTGCTGGAAACAAAAATGGCAGCTGGGATTGCAAAAACTTCAACAAGCACTAAAAAATGTGGAAAAACTATTAAGGGTCCAAAAAAAGAAATCAACATTTATGATTCTTTGCAGCATTGCGAAGGGCTGTTATGGACTGTTCTCCAGCACTCAGTACAACTCCACAATCCACGCAATATGATGCCATCCGGCAAAAATCTTGAGCCAAATCTTGAATTTGAGATTGGACCTCTGAAGGGACTCTCTGCCCCGGTGTTGTTGCGGCTGCCATTGAAGTTGAGGGTCCTTCAGCCTTGCGTTGCCTTCATGATGCTTTTAGGCAATTGCTGTGGTATGTTTTTAGATGGTAAAGCATGGACGTAGTCCCGCAAGAATATTTTTTGTTTGTACCCTTTGACAATGTCTTGTCACATATTGTGCATTGCACAAATTTGGCAACTGTTTTCGAATCTCCTGAAGGAATCCAGAAGAAATCCCAGGCAAGACTTGATTTCTTCTGGGGAGCCCCTCATCTTCAAAGTCACCAGAATCCACCTCTTGGACTTCCTGGTCCACCTGCAGTTCCACCTGATCTCCCTCTTGTGGCTGAGTTGCCATTTTTGCAAAAATATGCACACAAAAAACCACTCCAATAAATGATAGTGAAGTGCTCAGAATGAACTCATAAAGAATGTTCAAGATAGATAAATGGGAATGTTCTTCCTATTTTTATAATTGAAAAGTGTATCATCCAATCATATTCCTTTCTTCCCCGGTCACATGATCTTCGCGACGATCGGCGTCCTCGCAAAGACTGGCAATTGAACAGAATAATATTTTATTTGAAAATAACTACTCAAACATAAGTGTTAATCGAATCATATTAAAACCCACATGTGCATCATACAATGTAATATGTATAAATATGTGTTATACACTTCACCAAAAGCACACAGTCATCACGCTTACCGACGTCATCGCGACTTCTGGCATCGACGCGAACATGCAAAACACTAAGTAAAAGGCTTTTAATTGAAAAATTCTTACAAAAGTTAGGTTTAAAGAGTATATCAGTAAACAACTTACTAATTAAAATATGTGTAAGTATGTGTTCCAGAGTTTTAGAAAAAACATGCACTTTGCGACTACCGACGGCGACGCCGTCTATAGAGTCACCGCAAACATATAAAACACCACATTGAAGTGTTTTTTTCCAAAAACCATCACACAAACTCAAATATAAACTCTACATTACTAAACAACTAGTGTCTTCTATTAAGGAAAATCTGTGTAAATTTATGTTTAAATATAGGGTATTGTGATGTCACCGTGAATATAAAATATGTAAAGAAAAAAATAACACTTATTAATCCACTGAAGAAAACTAAACGTTATAAAAATACACATTATAGCGCCATTATAGATAGAAAACACAATTTAAAAACCTTAGAAATTCAATAAAAAAGTAATAGGTTACAGGGACGTTATAGTTAGGAAATAGAATATGTATGATACCCTCATAAGAAGTGCCTTGCCTTGCTTGCTTGACACACCAGGGGCTCCAACGTGATAACAAACAGCAACGGGACAAAGGACATCCCTGCCGCATGCCTTGCTCCACCCAGTAGGCTCCACCCAGGAGAGTTAAAACGCCCCTATTTTAACTCTCACAATGGGTTCCGCATACAGGAGCTTGGTCCAGTTAATAAATCCTCTGCTGAGGTCCATTTTATGCATCACTGCATAAAGGTACTCCTTGACAGGGCTATCAAAGGCCTTTTTAATATCGGCAGACATCACCACTGCTTACTCATTTATCGACGACGCATTGACCAACATCACCATCACCTGTCTAATATTCATTGCTGTTGAAGGAAGCTGACTCTTTATATAGTGGACTAAAATGAGGTACGTTGTGTAAAGAGTCCAGGCAAACCCCAACTGGTTTACAGAGACAAAATGATAACACTAGATGCTCTCTTTTGTGGTAGTGTGGGCGAGCAGTTAGGCTTATCAGAGGGTAGCTGTAAGCATTTGTTCTACCCACAGACACAATAAATGAGACACACACTGAAGAATAAATCTAAGACAAATTTAGAAAAATACCTTGTATTTTTATAGACATTTTGATACCAATAACTTTGTTATCAAGTAAGTACTTTTTTTAAAAATTAATTTTTACAGGTAAGCAAACAGTTCACTTAAATGCTTCTTTATGCAGCAATGCTTCCCTATGGGAGAAAAGGCATTTGTTGCATACAGTTATTTGCAATCGGTTTCTGGGGCTCTCCTTCGGGACTTAAGGTTGTACGGGGCCAAGGTCCAAAGTGCCACTAGCAGTTACTCGTTACCTGCCCTGGGGCGTCCGGCTGCAACATGACTAGTCGGGGTGGTAGCTCTGCACGCTAGGCCAGTAGAAAGAAGGGGGGCCACCTAGAAACAGGTTGCAGAGGGGGACTTGGGGACAGGTCCGTGAGCTCCTAATGGGGGGGCTCAGGTCACAAGGGTCCCATAACAAGAAAGCACAGTCGGTTCATCGACACCCAGGATGGGGCACTTGGGTGTCCTAGGGCCTTGCAGTTGTCGGTCTTGCTAGTTGAGGGTGCAAAATCAGGACAGCTGGGCTGCTCTGGAAGTGGGTCTCTGCGGTGCTGATGTCCGTCGATGGCTGCTCAGTCCCTGAGTCATTGGAGTCCAGAGTGGACTCTCACGGTCTTTTTTGCTGCTAGGGGTCCTGTAGCCCGGGTATTGGGTCTGTGGGGCTCCAGTTGGCTTAGTGTCCTCTCAGTTGCTGCAGGGACAAATCTGACCTTCAGGAGAACAGGGTCCTCTTCCTCGGAGGCTGCTGCATCAAGCTGGCCGGGGAGCGGCAACTGGGTAAACCGGATTTTGCATTTTCGTATTGCGTTTTTGCATATTGCCAATTGGGGAAACAATTGAATATTTTTAGGAAAAAAGATCTGGCCCTGGGGACCTAGACAGCAGGAACCCAGTGCCCTCCTGTCAAAATTGCCTCCGATACCAGGCAAAAAGAGGCCCTTTCCTACAGCAATGCTCCGCTCAGGTATAAAACCAGTTTGGTCTGCATGCATGAGATGAAGCATATGTGGCTGGAATAGTGTGGCTAGTAACCTGCTCCAGATCTTATAGTCAATGTTTAACATCGACAGTGGATGGTATGACGCCATCTCCTGGGGGGCAGCCTGATTTAAGGAGGGGGATTATAAATGTCTTTCATGGTAGGGGGTAGGACACATTCAGTGTGCATTGTCCAGTAGACATCAACCAGGTGAGGTGCCAGTTGATTAGCATAGGTGGCACAAAACTCCACCAGGAGCCTGTCCGAGCCATGTCCTTGATCGCTGCTGTTACCTCCTCCAACAACATGTCTGTGCCCAATGCCTCTGCCGTATCCAGCGAGAGAGTCAGCACGGGTAAGGGGTCTAAGAAAAGAGGCATGGCAGATAGGCTGTATTTGGGTGGCAGGATTATAAGGTAGCGTAGTACATTAGTAAAAGTACATTAACATTAGAAGAAGCGTAGACATGGGCGCCAAATTCATCACTCAGCTCCAAGATCCCCATGTAGTTGGGTTTACCATCCAAGCCAGCAACGCACCAGTTTTATCCCGTTCTGTATGGGTCCTGATCATGTACTACCTGTAATAAAAACAGTGAAACTTCTCTACTAAGGCATCTAGCTTCTTCTTTTCGGCAAGCAGAGATTGGTGTACTGTGTACTGTGGGGCATATTTTTCTATAGCTTTCTAGCGATCAAAGTGTAAGCTTTTGCGCTCAGGCCTCTCACTGTAGGGACTGCAGAACTCCTCCTGCATGTGCAATATAGTGCCCTTTAACTACTGTCTTACAAGCCTCCCATTCTATCAAAATGGACGCAGTGGACCCCGTGTTTGTAGCAAAATAATGTCGTATTTCCTCCCCTATTGTATCTCGAAATGCTTGATCCTCCAGGTTTTCAATCTTGAGCCTCCAACTGGGAATGCAGGTTTGAGTTGATGCCCAAGAAAGTGTAAGGAGGATTGGGTTATGATCTGACAGTCTTCAAGCCAAACACTATCTGTGTATAGACTGTCGGGGTGCAAAGAAATGTATTGAGTCTCACAAGTGAGTCATGTAACGGGGGATGAAAAGAGTAGTCTCACTCACTAGGATGCCTTGCTCTCTGGGTGTCTACCAAGGCCCAATGCTGCATCAAATTGCAAAACGTCTTTGCAGTCCTTATGACTGGGGAGTCTCGTAAGGGTTGGTGCGTCCTATTCAATGCCCTATCGGCTATACAATCGAAGTCCCCAACAATTATAATAGGGGTAGTCAGATAAGGAGCCAGGACCAAGGAGATCTCATCTAAAAATTTGGGCTGGTCTGTGCTAGGTGCAAATGTTGGTTGTCATAATTTTTTACCTCCAAGTCGCCCACTAAGCACCACATACCACGCTTCCTTACCAACCTTTTCCTCTAAAATTTGAAATTGCGTCCCCGGCCTGACCCATATGAGAACACCTCTGGCAAAGGTCGAATATGTGGTGTAGGTTAAATGGCCACAAGTGCCTTTGCAATGCATCCCCCACCATCGCCGTTAAATGTGTTTCCTGTAAGAGGTCCACATTGACCCCCCTTTTCTTCTGATATGCCTGAATCCTGAAGCGTTTGGACACACTGTTAAGGCCCTTGATATTGCAGGATATTACCTTATATCTATACTGTTAACCACTCGTTGTGTAAAAGCATTGGTGCAAAAGGCCCCATGACATAGGGCCCTCAAGTATCTGCCTCCCCTCAAAGGCACCTTCCCCACAGTGCATGCAGAAATTTCTTCAGACCAAAGCATTGAATCCCCCCAGGACAGAAAAGCAACAGTATCCCCATCCAAACAATGACAAACCAAAACTATGAAACCGTGTGCGATTCACACAGAGAACCAATATGGGGTGGTGGCCATCTCTGAAGGGAATAAGCCACGGGACCATGGCACACCATCTGGGCCCTACAGCCAAAGTTAAACAGACAGTACATCCCACCAGCCCCATGCAGTTACTATCACCATATCACTTAGAGGCCGAAGATTATTTTCACTCAAGTTCAACAGCTGTCTTTGGTGTGATCCACAGCAGCTCAGTACCAGAGGCAGTGTTCAGGTTAGAGTTGAGTCCCAGATCCAAATCAATCAAAATGAATGGCTCGAACCTTTCATCAGGCTGGGTGTTCACTCCAGACACCCCAATGCTTTCTTTCACTGCAATCGCACTCAGCCGGTCTCTCTGAGTCTGCTCCTTTGAGGGAAATCTGGGTGTTGCAGGTTCAGCTCCGTGTCGGGGTGCATCTGAAGGGGAGGTCATCCGACCCTACGTTCCTTGTCTCTCGGATGCGCCTGTATCCAGTGCCACACCTCTAGTGGGACTGTGAAGAATCTGGTGACAGATTCCGTAGCAAGGCTCAGATTAGCTGGAAACAGCATGGCGTACTTGATCCCCGGTTGCCTGAGTCATGCCTTGGCAGCCAAGAAGAAGGAGTGCTGTTTTTGAAATGCCAACGAAAAATCCGGGCATAGCATCGCTTTGTAATTTTCCATTACTAGGTCCCCCTTATCACAGGCCTTGCGGAGGATATAGTCCCTGTCGCAGAAGTGGAGCAGTCGGGCCACCTGTAGAGGGAGGCTGCACCGACACCCTATGGGCCCATTCCAATGCAGAGAAGGGGAAGAGACCATGAGGAGCTATTTCATCCTTGATCCAGGTCTCCAAGAAAGAGATCAAAGCCTGCCTCTCAATATGTTCCAGGAAGCCCACTATGCGGATATTATTCCTGTGTGCTCTACCTTCTGCATCCTCCACAGTATATTCTAGGGTATGCAGTCTCTCTATGACATCCACCATTTGAGACGTGAGGCCCCCGCCCACTGTGGGCTGCATGTCGGTGATGTTGTACTCAGAGTTTGTTATGCGGACTGCCATTTTAAGCTGGTCATCCAAGGATACTCAGGTCAGCCACTACAGTGTCCATCTTGTGCTCCAGAGCGACCCTGGCGTCTTTAATTGCTGTTAGTATGCAATCCAGTGTGGTAGGGGACTCCCGAGCAGTGTTGGAAGGCAAGAGTGTAGGCGATTGCCCCCCTCCACTCCCTCCATCTAGTATTACTGCCCATATCCACGGGGCAATAGATCAGTCACTGCACTCAGCAAACACTTGAACCAGGAATTCCCCAGCCCCCACTAGGCCAAAACAGTACAGGTGTGCCTATTATGTCCGGTCAGTCCAGCACAGCAGTCCTCCCAAGGCTGGCACTTTTGCAATGCTCCTACACTTGTCTCCGAGAGGAGGTAAGTCATCTGCCATGAGGGAAGCAATGTGTGCCATTACTTTCTGGGTCTCCCTAGCATGCCCTCCAGGGGCCACTCACTGCAGCCCCCAGGGAGGCAAGAAGAACATCCAGCCCCAGGTACCCCCCCAGAGGCCCAGTCAGCTGGCCAATCATTCCAACTGTGCGCTACCCTCTCATCGGTCAGGTCACTCTAAGGGGATCTCGGCATACACTGCTGCTCCTCATGCCTCCTCCCCACACACTGCTGCACACTCCACTGTACACATCAAGAGCGCCACTTCCTATCTCCTTCAAGCAGCCTGGTTCTAAGCAAGGTCGCCCTTACATCAGTCGGCTGTGAACTGGTGTGGGAGGGGGCCCCAGCTATAGGCAGCTCTGGGGATTGTCAACCAAGGGAGACATCCCCTTAGGTACCGCAGAGTCAGAGGGAGCGCTACCGCTGGGGGTAGTCTTTTGAGTGCTTCTCTGGTCGACGCGGGACCCGCTGTCTTGATCGGACGCATCTGATAGTCAAAGTCTAGCCCAAGTAACATCACTCTCAGTGACATGCGGTACCCGTGAATCAGACCCAAATGGTGCCCCTCTACATAGACAGGGGGCAGGTGGGGAAATTGTGATGCATGATGATGGTGGCTCAGTCCCAGGAGCTCACCGACGCAGCTGCTCATGCCATAGTCTCCAAGCCACGCCCTGTATCCATCTGATCTCTTATAAAAGCAAATTTGAATTAACATACTTCTTTTTCTGTATGTCTGAGGACAACTCTCTCTTTCTAGATAGAACACTACACTGAACGCAGCCCAAGCCTCTCCAACACATAAGGCATCATATATAGTTTGACGGACAGATTACTGTGTCACAAATGTGACGGATCTCCTGCCCACCTTATTAAGTACATTATATCCTATGGTACTTGTAATAAGAAGATGGGTTTCAGTCATGTTAGTAATGGAGTAACCTGTCTGCCAAACTTAAAATCAGGGCCATTATCTTCCATTTATAGAGGTATTACTGAGACTGCATTAGATTCCTTGCGTCACTATACTATGTTGTAGGTAACTCTGACTTTCTAAGTGAACAAATAGTCACTTCCCATCACATGCCCTCATTCACTGTGTCCTACCTATTGCCTTATTTGTCATCATCTGGTATTAAACTTTATTCATGCTGCCTAATTTATGATCCTGTGGGTTCACCTATAGTAATGTGATTAAAGGGGTTCACTTTCAAAATATTGATGTCAAAAATATAGATGTAAAAAATATAGATGAAAAAATAAAAAATGCAAAAATATCCACTCCCTATACTTAAACAGATAAGTACAAAAATATCAGAAAGAAATATCCACGTTAAAAATATAGTTGTACGAAAATATCGATTTATATATATATATATAAAATAATATAATAAATATTAAATATACTAAATAATAAAATTAATTTTTTAAAAGAAAGTAGATTTAATATACATTTTAACAAATAAACGTAATTAAAAAAGTTAAACACATACATAATAATAAATATATTTATATATATATATTTACTTTAAAACAATTATTAAACTATTAATTTTAATTTATTTTATAATTTTAAAATTATATACAAATTTACAAATATATATATTATCTATCGCCAGTAGATAGTTATAGTAGGACCTATTTTCCATAGGAAATCCGCGACATTCTATTTGAAATAACTCTTGCGTCGGTTGACAAATCTTCGCAAAATATTCAAACTTTATGGCCCGCTCCGGTCCGCTCCTACCCTGAAAGTTTCGGTTTGATTCGTCAAGCGGGGCCGAGAAAAAGGGGGTCCCAAAACGTGTTTTCCCCATTCATTTTCCCATAGGAAACTTTAGCCACGGCTACAGCTCGAACTGCTGAACGGAATTACACCAAATTTGGCAAAGAGGTAGTTCTTGGTTCAGAAAGAACCCTTTTTGTTAAATGGTGTAAATCCGTTCAGTAGTTGCGGAGAAATTAAAAAATAAGAGTCAAAAAATCAATTTCCCATAGGAAACTTTATGCAAGGCTACAGCCCGAACTGCTGAACGGAATTACACCAAATTTGGCAAAGAGGTAGTTTTTGCTTCAGAAAGAACCCTTTTTGTTAAATGGTGTAAATCCGTTCAGTAGATGCTGAGAAAATCAAAAGTAAAAACACATATATATCTGGGCGGAGCCTAACCACACATGTCATCGTGAGATCTGATTGGCTGTCAGCACTTCATCCTGGAATTGCTGGCAGCCATCTTGGGACCAATATAAATGATAGTACCCTATTGAAATGCATTGTAGTGAATCGAAGATTTTGAGGGTTACCAAAAGGAGAACTATAAAGGGTGATAACAGACTTTAGTTACATTAGAATTCATTTGTTGATGGTACCATACTAATTTCAGGAATTGTGGTGTGTTCTAAGGTGATTTTACCCTGTGAAAAACCTTCTGCTGGGATATCATGAATCATGTTTGAGAGAAAACTATTTTCACATGCTTGTCCCATACAGTTTTGGAAGGTGCTCCAGAAGCTAAAATGAGAGCATATTTTCTGTAAATTCACATTATCTTTCTCAGTCATGTGAGAATGAAGTCTGACATTCTCAGTAAAACATGTACATCCAACAAGGGCAGAGACTGTCAGTTGATTCCTTTGTGTTCTACTGCAGCTTCCCAGAGTGTTCTAAAGAACAACTAGAGTGCTAACAGCCTTACTTATGACAAAAGTATGGCACACCTGAAGCCATCTTGATTGGAATAAACTGGTAACACTTAAAACATTTAATTTAAAAAGGAACAAAATGATGGGGTTCATTTTGTCATAGAAATTATGGTTAGTGCTGTAGAAAGAAAAATGAGGACATGTTTCAAGTGTGATCTCAAATATCTTCCTGTTATATTTCAACAGGAGCAGCCTGTCAGTTGATGCCTTTGTGTTCTACTGCAGCTTCCCAGAGTGTTCTAAAGAACAACTAGAGCGCTAACAGTCTTACTTATGACAAAAGTATGGCACACCTGAAGCCATCTTGATTGGAATAAACTGGTAACACTTAAAACATTTAATTTAAAAAGGAACAAAATGAGGGGGTTCATTTTGCCATAGAAATTATGGTTAGTGCTGTAGAAAGAAAAATTAGGACATGTTTTAAGTGAGATCTCAAATATCTTCCTGTTATATTTCAACAGGAGCAGCCTGTCAGTTGATGCCTTTGTGTTCTACTGCAGCTTCCCAGAGTGTTCTAAAGAACAACTAGAGTGCTAACAGCCTTACTTATGACAAAAGTATGGCACACCTGAAGCCATCTTGATTGGAATAAACTGGTAACACTTAAAACATTTAATTTAAAAAGGAACAAAATGAGGGGTTCCTTTTGCCATAGAAATTATGGTTAGTGCTGTAGAAAGAAAAATTAGGACATGTTTTAAGTGAGATCTCAAATATCTTCCTGTTATATTTCAACAGGAGCAGCCTGTCAGTTGATGCCTTTGTGTTCTACTGCAGCTTCCCAGAGTGTTCTAAAGAACAACTAGAGTGCTAACAGCCTTACTTATGACAAAAGTATGACACACCTGAAGCCATCTTGATTGGAATAAACTGGTAACACTTAAAACATTTAATTTAAAAAGGAACAAAATGAGGGGGTTCATTTTGCCATAGAAATTATGGTTAGTGCTGCAAAAAGAAAATTTAGGGCATGTTTTAAGTGAGATCTCAAATCCTCTTCTATTTCATTAGAAAATTCTGACATGCAGACTGAAACAATCACTTTCAATACCAGCAGTAGACTTCCAGTTAACTCCTTGGTGAGCAGTAGCTTTACTACAGTGATCTAATGAACAACTAGAGTGCTAACATTCTGAATTTATGGCAAATGTGTGACACATCTGAATGCCTTCTTGATGGAATCAAAGTAAAAAACTGAAAGCATTTCCTACTGAGAAGACTGTAGTAAATGAGGAAATTAGGAAACTTCATAACAAATAAGTCTCCCAAGATGGCCACCAGAGAAAAAAGAGCCCAAATGTAGCACAAATATCACCCAGAGGTAGCCCACGTATAGCCCAATAACAGAAGTGTGCAAAACACTTTTTATTTTTTGTTTTTTTGCAGTTTTATATAGTGCAGACTGGTCAGGTATTGTAGTACCTGACCAGTCAAGGACAAATTCATGTTGGTTGACCCCTACACTACCCAAACACCACTGCACAACCCTAAACCCTAAAACACTACCCCAGCACGACCCCCTTCACTACCCAAACACAACTGCACTACCCTAAACTCAAAAACACTACCCCCAGCACGACCCCCTACACTACCCAAACACCACTGCACTACCCTAAACCCTAAATCTACCCCCTACACTACACAAATACCACTGCACTACCCTAAACCCTAAAACACTAGAACCCAGCACGACCCCTACAGTACACAAACACCACTGCACTACCCTAAACCCTAAAACACTACCCCCTACACTACACAAACACCATTGCACTACCCTAAACCCTAAAACACTACCCCCAGCATGACCCCCTACACTACACAAACACCACTGCACTACCCTAAACCCTAAAACACTACCCCAGCACAACCCCTACACTACCCAAACACCACTGCACTACCCTAAACCCTAAAACACTACCCCCAGCACGACTCGCTACACTACACAAACACCACTGGACTACCCTAAACCCTAAAACACTACCCCCAGCATGACTCCCTACACTACCTAAACACCACTGCACTACACTAAACCCTAAATCTATCCCCAGCATGACCTCCCACACTACACAAACACCACTGCACTACCCTAAACCCTAAAACACTACCCCCAGCATGACCCCCTAGACTACCCAAACACCACTGCACTACCCTAAACCCTAAAACACTAACCCCAGCATGAACCCCTACACTACCCAAACACCACTGCACTACCCTATACCCTAAAACACGACCCCGTACACTACACAAACACAACTGCACTACCCTAAACCCTAAAACACTACCCACAGCATGACCCCCTACACTACACAAACACCACTGCACTACCCTAAACCCTAAAACACTACCCCCTACACTACACAAACACCACTGCACTACCCTAAACCCTAAAACACAACCCCCAGCATGACCCCCTACACTACACAAACACCACTGCACTACCCTAAACCCCCCTACCCTATACAAACACCACTGCATTACTCTAAACCCTAAAACACTACCCCCAGCACGACCCCTCACAACACAAACACCACTGCACTACCCTAAACCCTAAATCGACCCCCAGCACAACCCCCTACACTACCCAACACCACTGCCATACCCTAAACCCTAAAACACTACCCCCAGCATGAACCCCTACACTACCCAAACACCACTGCACTACCCTAAACCTTAAAACACTACCCCCAGCACTACCCCCTACACTACACAAACACCACTGCACTACCCTAAACCCTAAAACACTACCCCAGCACTATCCCCTACACTACCCAAACACCACTGCACTAACATAAACCCTAAAACACTACCCCCAGCACAACCCCCTACACTACACAAACACCACTGCACTACCCTAAACCCTAAAACACTACCCCCAGCACGACTCCTACACTACCCAAACACCACTGCACTACCCTAAACCCTAAATCTACCCCCAGCACGACCCCTACACTACCCAAACACCACTGCACTACCCTAAACCATAAAACACTACCCCCAGCATGACCCCCTACACTACACAAACACCACTGCACTACCCTAAACCCTAAAACACTACCACCAGCATGACCCCCTACACTACTCAAACAGCACTGCACTACCCTAAACCCTAAAACACTAACCCAGCATGACCCCCTACACTACCCATACACCACTGCACTACCCTAAAGCCTAAAACACTACCCCCAGCACGACCCCCTACACTACTGCAGTACCCTAAACCCTAAAACACTACCCCCAGCATGACCCCCTACACTACCCAAACACCACTGCACTACCCTAAACCCTAAAACACTACCCCCAGCACGACCCCCTACACCACCCAAACACCACTGCACTACCCTAAACCCTAGAAAAGAAACCCCACCCCATGCCCAATCCCCTTACCTCTCACTCCTCGTGGTTCCTCTCTCCTCGTGGTTCCTGCTTCACGTCGTCTCTGAGGGGCGGTGCATGTCGTTGTGAGGAAACGGAACAGCCTCTGTTTCCTTACAACGACATGGATCGTCTACATGTTTTTAGAACGCATGGTCATTTACCATACATACCTTTACAACAAAATTCGTTGTAAAGGCATGCTTGGTAAATGACCATGCGTTCTAAAAAATGCCTAGTAATGACTTTGTGATGTACAACGCATGCGTGGTAATGCATGTGTTGTAATGGTATCGCAAAGTAAAAAAGTCATTGTAACGGCTGTTTACCGATCGAAACTGGCCCCTGTTCTTCAGTGAGACGTTTATTTGATTAATTAGGAGGAAGGAATGTGGTTTTTTTACCGAAAAGTGCATTTCCGGCTGTTGTATTGTGAAAGTGTCCGCGTGGCCTGGTTTCACTTCCGGTCAGAGAGTGGAAGAGTCTGTTTGGATCTAAAGGAGTTCTGTTGTTGGACGGGGCCGGCGCGACATGTCATCAGAAAACATAGCTAATGGAAAGCGTCCTCCCTGAAGTGTGGAGCAGTGCCATGAGAGGTCAACGAGTGTGCGTCCCACCGCAGTATGACCGTACCGCGTGACCCATGTGCCACCTCCAGGGTACGGGAGGCAGAAGCGGCATCGCAGGTCCTCTTGAAGACCGTTGTAGCACTAATTCTACATTTTGGTACTAGGGCATTTTAACTTCGTTGTTCCTGCCAGATACAAAGAGAAGATCCTGTGTTATTCAGTGCCCTTGTTACCTTTTTTGTGGGTTGTGGTGCTTGTCACTTCGCTGCCCAGCCGGTGCACACGACTGGGCACCCCACCTCGTGTGCCATCTGCAGGGCCTCTGCCCTCGGATCACTGGTTTCGGTTTCTGGAGTGGCAACATAAACAGTTGCTCCCAAAGGACTAGCCTGAACACTTAGGTGAATATCCCCTGCACCAGCATTCCACGGAATTTCTTTCCTAGCTCTCCCACGTCAACGAGGACGTCATAATAGCACAGCTCCGCTCGCGACACCGTATGACGTCATCGGAGCCATAAGAGAACCTCGTCGGCTTGCTGACGTCAGTTCCACCCATTTTTTCCGTGCCACCGAGGCAAACAGGGGACCGAGACATTTTCACATGTATACATAGTATAATAAATATATATATACTCACTGAAAAAACCATAGGTTTCAGGCACGTTATAGTTAGAAATTAGCATTTAAAAAACCTTAGAAATTCACTGAAAAAACCATAGGTTTCAGGCACGTTATAGTTAGAAATTAGCATTTAAAAAACCTTAGAAATTCACTGAAAAAACCATAGGTTTCAGGGGCGTTATAGTTAGTTGGACATTTCACTCGTACAAAACCATAGAAATTCCCCCGTTATAGTTAGTTCAGCTAACTATAACTCGCGCGCCCGCAATGCACTGCTGATGACGTCACATATTACATCACTCATGACATGGTCAGTGACATCACTCATGACATCACTGATGACATCTCAAATGACATCACTGATGACATCTCAAATGACATCATCCAGTGAATGTGTGTTTTTCTGAAAATTAAATATGTTTTATATATGTATATCTCAAGGTCGATGGAAGAATAAATGGGTATATAAGTGTCTAAATGGATGATTTTGTTTTGTAAAATTGATTGTATAACTGACTAAGTGTATCTTAGTGAATACATGGGTTAGTGAGTAATGTTTAAATATGAAAATATCTGTATCAGTCTCTCACTTTGTGTATAAGTGGCTGCATGGGTTGGTGAGTAGCTACATGAGTGTCTATATGGGTTATTAGTTGGTTTTTTGAGTATCAGTATGAGTGTCTGAGTGTCTGTATGGTTCGGTGGGGGTATTACTTAGTGCATAGATGCATGAATGAGTGACTCACTGTTTGTATGTGTTGAAGACAGCATGTGTGCAGGACTGTATAGGTGGATGAGTATGTGTATGGGTGTGTTAGTGAGTGAATGACTGTCTCAATAGTGTCTTTATGAGTAACTACATATGTTTTAAACTAGTATATGTGAGTATTGGTGTATATAAGTGAGTATATGTGAGAGTGAGAGATTGGAAGAGTTCCTGTACAAATAAGTAGGTGTTTCTATAAGTGATTGTTTAAGAGAGTAAGTATGTGTAAGTTTCTGTAGAAGTAAGTGTGGTAGTGTGTGTATAACTGTATATGCAAGTAAATGGATGTTTGATACTTTGTTTGCATGTGTGACTATGTGTGTGAGTAACTCTATGGATGAGTGGCGGTGTGTAACAGGATGTATAGGTGTTTGAGTACATATGATGAGTGAGTACATGTATGAGTGACTGTATAGGGACTGTTGGTGAATGAGTGGATGTGTGTGTAGATCTTGGAATTACTGAATAGGTGTGTTGTAACTGGTATTGGTATGTCCATTGTTTTGAAAATGTTAGTTTGTATTTTTGAGTGTGTGTATCAAAGGTTATATTAGGGTGAGAGGAGGTCTGCCACTCTATCACAAGGATGATGTCATCCATCAGTGATGTCATCAGTGATGTCATTTGAGATGTCATCAGTGATGTCATGAGTGATGTCACTGACCATGTCATGAGTGATGTAATATGTGACGTCATCAGCAGTGCATTGTGGGCGCGCGAGTTATAGTTAGCTGAACTAACTATAACGGGGAATTTCTATGGTTTTGTACGAGTGAAATGTCCAACTAACTATAACGCCCCTGAAACCTATGGTTTTTTCAGTGAATATATATATATATATACCAATAACAGGAAATCTATTAAAAAAACATTCTATTATAAATTAAAACATTAAACTATTTGAAAATCTTTAAACTTAAATTTACCACTACAGTCAGTGCAACAGTAGGGAAAGTGTTGGATAGCGGAGGGGTAAAAATTACTATTCCCACTCCAGTGAGTGTAACAATAGGGAAAGTGTTGGATAGCGGAGGGGTAAAAAATATTATTCACACTCCAGTGAGTGTAACAGTAGGGAAAGTGTTGGATAGCGGACGGATAAAAATTACTATTCCCACTCCAATGAGTGCAACAATAGGAAAAGTGTTGGATAGCGGAGGGGTAAAACTTACTATTCCCACTCCAGTGAGTGCAACAGTAGGGAAAGTGTTGGATAGAGGAGGAATAAAATTTACTATTCCCACTCCAGTGAGTGCAACAGTAGGGAAAGTGTTAGATAGCAGAGGGGTAAAAATTACTATTCCCACTCCAGTGAGTGCAACAATAGGGAAAGTGTTGGATAGCGAAGGGGTACAGCTTACTATTCCCACTCCAGTGAGTGCAACAATAGGGAAAGTATTGGACAGCGGAGGAGTAAAATGTACTATTCCCACTCCAGTCAGTGCAACAGTAGGGAAAGTGTTAGGTAGGGGAGGGGTACAAAATACTATTCCCACTCCACTGAGTGCAACAATAAGGAAAGTGTTGGATAGCAGAGAGGTAAAAATTACTATTCCCACTCCAGTGAGTGCAACAGTAGGGAAAATGTTCTATAGCAAAGGGGTACAGCTTACTATTCCCACTCCAGTGAGTGCAACAGTAGGGAAAGTGTTAGATAGCGGAGGGATAAAAATGACTATTCCCACTCCAATAAGTGTAACAGTAGGGAAAGTGTTGGATAGCAGAGGGGTAAAAATTACTATTCCCAGTCCAATGAGTGCAACAGTAGGGAAAGTGTTGGATAACAGAGGGGGAAAATTTACTATTCCCACTCCAGTGAGTGCAACAGTAGAGAAATTGTTGGATTGCGGAGAGACAAAATTTACTATTCCCACTCCAATAATTGTAACAGTAGGGAAAGTGTTGGATAGCGGAGGGGTAAAAATTACTATTCCCACTCCAGTGAGTGCAACAGTAGGGAAAGTGTTGGATAGTGGCGGGGTAAAATGTACTATTCCCACTCCTATCAGTGCAACAGTAGGGAAAGTGTTGGATTGCGGAGGGTTAACAATTAATATTCTCACTCCAGTCAGTTCAAAATTAAAAACAAACAAAATATTAACAACAAAAATATTTAAAAAACAAAATAAATAAAAAACATATATATATATGTAAAAAATTAAAATACAAATATATTTAATAATACAAATTTAAAAAAACATATTATAATGTTAAATGCATATGACACATACCTACAAATATTATATTAAATAAAATAAAAAATAATTTTCAAACAAATAAATATTTTTAATAAAAAATTATTTAGAAACAAAAACATTAATTATTACATACATTTACTTTTTTTATTTCCTACCCTATAACACCACACAATTCACAACCCACATCTAAATTAAAAAACAATTACTTACATAATTAACATAATTAATTACCAATTAAAGAAATATTATTAATTAAAAAACAAATTAAAACTCATAAAAATTAATAAACATCTCACACGTTACCCCTATAACCCCCACAGACCACAGCTACAATTAAACTGTAAAAAACTTAATTACACAATCAAAACTTATTTTCAATTAAAAAACTAATTGTATTTTACATCTAATTATAAAGTAAGTAAAATTAATTTACCCCCCACCCTTTACCCCCATAAAAGTAAAACCCACACACAAAAAATATAAACAATTACCCTAATTAAATATCAATTAATTAATTATTTTAATGATCAACTAATTATTAATTAATTAAACATAAATTACTTCCCATCCATTACCCCTATAAACCCCACAATCCACACCTAACTTCAATTACACAATTAACATATTTAATTTTCAATTAATTAATTAATATTAATTAAGAACTAATTATTAATTAATGAACCATAAATTACTTCCCGCCCTTTACCCCGATAAACCCAACAGCCCTCACCTAAAATTAATTACACAATTTCCATATTTAATTTACAATTAATTAATTAATATTTATTAACAACTAATTATTAATTAATTAAACATAAATTACTTCCCACCCTTTACCCCTATAAACCCCACAACCCACACCAGAAATTCATTACACAATTTCCATATTTAATTTTCAATAAATTAATTAATATCAATTAACAACTGATTATTAATTAATCAAAAATAAATTACTTCCTACCCATTACCCATATAAACCCCACAACCCACACCTAAAAATAATTACACGATTTCCATATTTAATTATTAATTAATTAATACTAATTAACAACTTATTATTAATTAATTAAAAATACATTACTTCCCACCCTTTACCCTATAAACCCCACAACCTGCACCTAAAAAAATTACACAATTACCATAATTAATTAGCAATTAATTAATTAATTAATATTGATTGGAAAACCAATTAATAATTAATTAATAATAAATTACTTCCCACAATTAACACTATAAAATCTCAATTAAATAAATATTAATAAATAAAAATAATCTTCAATTTATTATAATGAAATTATTTCCCACCATATACCCCTATAAACCCACAACCCGCTACAGAACTAAAAACGCAAAATGTTATTAAAATAAAATTGATAACTACTAAAAATGTAACACATATATTAAAAAACATAGGGGGTCATTACGATGGCGGGCGTACTTGAGTCAATTGTGGTGGTGCTTGGGACCGCCCGCCTGTATGGCGGCGGTCCCGCACGTAGAATCACGATGCGCCCGCCACCGTGGCGGTCGCATCTTGCATCTTCACCATTGCGGCGGGTGCTGCTGGCTGCAGCACCCACCGCAATGCCAAAAATGCATGTAGTGCGTTTCCCTGCACTACATGGCAGGCACCACGCGGTGCCTGCCACTTAGGGGCCGATTCCGATTCGGGCCGGAAATCTCTCCGACCGAGCCGGACTCGGAGAGATTTCCGACCGAATTGGACCCTAGCAGCCCGACCGAACGAGTACGATGCGCACGTATGCCTTCGGACTCGATTCGCTCGGACTCCCATTGAAGTCAATGGGAGCCTGTCGTACAACGCGTACGCGGGCTCCCATTGACTCAATGGGTGCGAGGCGAACAAGGGCGCCCCTACAGCGGGTACGCGGCGAGCGACTCGCGCCGTACACGCACAGGTAGGGGGGACCCATGGGTCCCCCCTGTGTGCGACTCGCACGGCTACGCATACAGGGGGGTCCGACACGGACCCCCAAAGTACGGCTCCGACTGCTCCTTCGAGCCGGACGGCGCGAGTCGGTCGGACTGCTTGCGGCGCGCATCGTACTTGCCCGGCCGGGGAACGTCTCCATTGCGCGGTGCGAGGCGTGTCCGAGCGAGTCGGTCGGTGCGGTCGGCTTTCGCGTATGAGTCGGTCGGTGCGGTTGGGTCTCGCGAACGAGTCGGTCGGAGTTTTCGCATCGTACTCGCTCGCCCGGACGCACGTACGAATCGGTCGGGAAACAGGGCTCCGAATTGGATCCGGTAAAGCCGAATCCGATTCGGAGCCCTACCGGCCGAGATCGGAATCGGCCCCTAAGTGTAGGGAAATACAGGGGGGTACCATGGGTACCCCCCCAGTGCACCACAACCTCCCCCCAACACAAGGGGGGCCCGCAACGGGCCCCCAAATCCAATCCCCGCCAGCCTTTCAATGGCGGTTCTCCTGCCATGGAAAGGCTGGCTGAGGCCAGCATCGTAATTTGGCGGACGGTGCCTGCTAGGCACCGCCACCATTTTACAGCTGCAGACCGCTCTGCCAGGCAATCAGAATGATGGCCTGCGGTGGATCCGTGGCGGGCGGTCTTTGCGCCCGCCACGGTCGTGGTCCGATTCTCCCCGCCATCCTAATTTGGTGGGGGGAAAATTGCTGTCCGATGGTGGAGGGCCCGCCACCGCACGGCTGGCGGTGGCGGGCCTCCCGCCATCGTAATGACCCCCATAATTCTTATACAAAAAAATACATCAAATACGTTTAAAATATAGACTAAAATATATAACACTAATTGAAAAATCTATATTTTAAACAACTATATTTTTGCAAATTATATTAATGACTTCTATATTTTTAAAAACGATATTTCTTACCTTAAAATCGATATTCTTTATCATGATATTCTTGCTGTCGATATTTAGGACTCAATATTTCTGTAGTTAGACATTTCCAACTCGATATTCTGTCTGCACACCGATTAAAGGTTCCAGCTTTCTTCGTACAGCCACACTTAAGCATAGGCACTACCAAATTGAGTAAACAATCCTGGGCTCTATGATCCCTCTCATGAGAGGGGTCCCTGGGAGGTTTTTTAAATCAAAATTTACCTCAGGACTATATGATAGATGGCTCTTTATGAGACCTGATGGAACAGCTCCTTCAAATTCCCCTCCTTCTGACTGACCTCTAGCAGTGTAACATGCACACCTTTCAGTTAAATCACCGCATCATTCCTTGATGACATTATATATTAAAAAAAAAAGACACACAATTGATGGACGGAATACAGAACAAATCAAAACATTCACCCCCAGTCAAGAAATCTGGTTTAAATCCACCATTCTTTTGCCCACCATGCCACCCCAGATTAGACCTGGCCATATGCAAATCAGTCTTGATCCTGTGCCTCATGGGAACAGTCCAGCCCGAACTGCCAAGCCAGGTCCTCCCTGGACCGGATATGTAGTGATTGAGTCAGGTACGCAGGATGAGTTTCAAGTAGATTTATTGAAGATTAGAACAAGACCCAATCAAGACCATAACAAGACCCCACCAGGAGCAGCCAGCATGCTGCTCAGCCCAGCCAACTGTGACCATTTGACTCACAACATTCTATGACATGTCATCACAGTAAGATTCTACAGGCAGGGCATGAATAGCATTGAACTCAGGATATAACATATCCCCCTTTCTCCCAAATATACAAAAGAACAACAATGAGAGAAGAAGAAAGATTAAGAGGAGAAACAAAGGAAATAAGAACCACAAACCAATGAACGAAGAGAGCAACCGCACAGGATGATAGAAGCAAAGAGAAGCAAAGAAAAGAGAGGAAAACAAGAACATAAGAACCATCCTCCCTTCTGTACACAAAAGAAAAGGCAAGAAATAACATAGTCAGAGAACAAGAGAAGAGAGAGCACGAACGACTGCCCCAAAACACACCCACTGGCCAGAATAGGAATGTAAGGAGGCTGAAAAATGAAAAGCCAACAGACTAAGAAAACACGACAGAAAAGTAAAGGAAAGCTCAAAATCCACACGAGACCCCAGGAGAAAACATCACCAATGGAACAGGAAAAAAAACAAGGAAGATAAGGAAAAGATATGGATAATCCTCACCCACGAGAGAAACACCATAATCAATTCAAAATGTAAAATATAAAGTAAAGACAACAGTGTAAATATAATATTCAATATAATAATAACATACCTATCTGAGGTTTGGGAGGACTATAGCCCAACAGCAACCCCTAAAAGGATAAGAGAATATAGTAGTGACAGATGGGACTAAGACCCATAGGAAAACAAAATAGCCCTTAAAATTACACACCCTGTGTAGGGTAACGATATCCATGTGAGGACTACTTTGTGTGGAACTGCCACGCCGCGCACAGGAGTAATGTAACTGTGTTAGATTAACCATATGAGTACAAACTCATGACATATTCCAAAACAGTGAAAGGAATATTGTGTAAAGTTGTGATGGGACTAAGGCCCATAATGCACAACCTGTATGGAGTAACTGTAAACAAGATGTGGGTAGGAACCAGAATACATGGGTAGGAACCCGTGACTAAATGTGGGTAGGGACCCGAATACATGGGTAGGAACCCGTAATAATGCAAAAGGACTGTAACCCTTGCATAAATCCCCTGTAAGAGGATAGACAAATATTGTGCACAAGTGAAAAAAATGTACACATGTACCATGTGCAGATGGGACTGAAACCCACTGCGATCCCGGTGTAGGGAAACTTAAAGCATGCAACGGAGCTTGAACTCGCCAACATCATTAGTACAGGTAGGTAAAAAAAAATAGCACTTTAAAATACCCACCCCCCAGAAATGCTGAAACGCTCATGGGAAACGAAGACATTGACAGAAACAAAAGGCATACAAGAGTCCAAACAAACAGGCAGTCTTAAAACTTGGTGTGCCTGTCATCAACATGTTAACTAGAGTCACAGAGGTTGTAAACTCTAACACCACACCGGTGACCGGGATGTCACCCGAGTATCGAAGTCTGGAAACCACTCCGATGAAGACAACACACCACGATTGTTTTCTGTGGTGGCATACAGTTGACTCCAAGTACAGTCCCAGAAAACAGATAAAAGTACCTTTATGCCTCAGGTACACTCAAGAAACCGAGACTGGACCTGCATGGAGTAGTTGTGTAGACAAGCCAGGAGCCGATCTCGAAAATTTCACCACCTCGAAGCCGCCACAGATGTGATGTGCTGAGGAGAGACATCTCCGTCATGAATAAACTTTATTGAACAGGTGTTGCGCGAGAAGAGAAATTGGTTGGCAACAACGAGCAGTATCGGAGATAAACAGAACAGAATGAGATGTGCTCCTGTGCTACTACCAAACACAAGATGGCGCCACGTTATCACGGCCGTGCCGGGTGGCTATCGGTACAAGCGTGCAGGCCAACGTTGTGCAGCAGCTGGATGTGACGAGGAGAAGAATATCGTCACAGAAGACTCATGGAACTGCAGGAGACAGGTAGGGGTGCGCGTGCAGGAAATGACTTGTGCATCTGTTTTAAAAAAAAAAAATAACGGGTCAACTGGCACTTCTGGCAGAAAGACTCAAAGGGCCCCCAACAATAATAGACGTAAAGTTCCTCACAAGGAAGTGAAATAAAACCTCTTCAGAAGCGTCAGTTAGGGTACACAGGCAGCTTCAATGGATGGCAGTGACACTCAGTCAATGAAACACTTAAAACACTGCCAGTCTTTGTTATCATAAAAGAGCTCATGCAAACTGAATCCTTTTGCACAATCAATGTCAGACAATGTGTCTCACACCTGACACTGCTCCCCGTGATACTGCATCTGAAAGCGCCAAACATGTGCCACAACCTGGCTCCACGCTGCCAGCCACTGCCAGGGAGATACTCGTACTTGCCAAAAGCTCAGTGGAAACTACAGTTCTCCATCGTGTGAAGTACACAGCTCACCTTCATGTGAAGAGTCAGCAGCGTTGAGGTCATCCACAAGGAAACGCACAGAAAAGATGTAGACTCACAGTAGAAAGTGCACACTCCGTGGTGCCTGTGAGAAGAGCATGTTAGTGGAAAGACAGTAACAGACTTGAAAAACTTGTTGATGCTGTAAGAACAGCATACTGTGCTATGAGCTTGCGTAGAAATTTTAGAGACGCTGTAAGAACAGCAAGAAGTGCTTTAAGCTCCAGTAGAAATCGTTGAGACACTGTAGGGACAGCAGTCCAGTTTAAGTAGCAGAAATCTCTCTTGGTGACTGACCAGGCAGGCACTCTCTAGGCAGCAGAGAAGACTTAGACTCACATAGGGGTGAATGGCAGGCTTACCCTCACTGAAGGCACAGCACAAGACGTGTAGAAGTAGTGGGAGTAGACGCCCAAGAGTGAATGGGCAGCTCCAGAAGCAGCACTTCCCCAAACGCACAGGAACAACTGGCAGACTGCTGTGGGCGACCGGTGGGAGGTCACTGGTGGGGTCAAGGATGCCAGTTGAAGGTAGATGCTTAGCTTGAGTTACTGTAGAGTCTGTAGTTGGAGTTCCTTGAAGTTTGAAGAGGTGATAGATGCAGGTTCTTTTGAAAATCGTCGCCAAAACCTTGTAGTGATTGAGTCAGGTACGCAGGATGAGTTTCAAGTAGATTTATTGAAGATTAGAATAAGACCCAATCAAGACCATAACAAGACCCCACCAGGAGCAGCCAGCATGCTGCTCAGCCCAGCCAACTGTGACCATTTGACTCACAACATTCTATGACATGTCATCACAGTAAGATTCTACAGGCAGGGCATGAATAGCATTGAACTCAGGATATAACACTGTGCCTCATGGGAACAGTCCAGCCCGAACTGCCAAGCCAGGTCCTCCCTGGACCGGATATTTTATAGCATTAACACTGACAAACCCTTGTCAAAATGAAAATACAGAGCACAGTAATAAGTAAACTGATTGAAAAACATGCTCAGACTCAATTAAGAATGTAAGCACAGTCCAGCTGAAGCTCAATACCACTTCTTCCAAATGGGTCTGAAATACATAAAGCCAACTGTTCACCATTCATGTGTTGCATCTATTCCTCACCATAACATGTTAGCTTAGTGAGTTCTTAATTAGAAAGAGCCAGCTCTACTATGGGATTTTGCGGTTGCAAACCCTGTGAGTCGCAAAATCACAGTGCTTGCTTCCATAAAATCAGCTTTTCTTAAATAGTTGCTCTATTTTGCCATATGGAAAAGTTTTTCGTACGGGACATGAAATTGACGTTCCTTCCAAATTGTGAGCTGGTATGGTATGAATCAATGGTTTGCGACCACAATTCCAATCTCAAATTATTGATCAAAGACAAATTCCAAAGTTGGGGTGGTAACTGATTCGCAAAGGGGAAGGGGTCCTTTTTTGACCACGTTACCTTTGTGGATCGGGTGGTAGCCTGGGTGTGGGTAGGCAGTAGTCCACGGGACCACTACCAGCTCCCCCTGAAATTTTCCAAAATGGAAAACGTTTTTTAAAAAAGAGCCCCAGTGACCTTAAGCAACATGGTCTGCTTTAAAAGTTTTCTGTTTTGGAATGTAATCACAGTGATCGTAGTCTGTTGTGTCTTGCAACCTATCGTCCTTGTGATTGCAGACAGTCACAGGGGCTGGCAAATTGCAACTGTGATTTCTTATCATGTAAACCGATCTACTAGTACATATGTTGTTTGCAAAATGTGATTCGATCTGCAAAAAGTCAGTGCGCAAATGTAACAGCTATGTGCAAATCGAACCATAGTGCATATGGCCCTAAGCACTTTCCCATTCTGTTTTTTCATTCATTCTATAAATAATTCTAAGCATTTTAACTGATAACAAAGCTTTTGCCAGGAACTCAGACTGTTATAAGAAATCCTTCTTTGCTTCTCAAGGTGTATTTCTATCTTAAGCCAGTGTAACTACTATCCATACTTCGTGTAGCTGTCTTCATCAACTCCACTAATATGCCCCCAATGAAAGTAGCAAATATATTTTAGCACTCACTTTTCCCCTTGCTTTTATTAGTATGTTTAAACTCAGTGTATAATGGTCTTCTTAGTAGCCGCAAAGTGCCCTATATGCTGATGTTTGCAATGACTTAAACTTTCACTGCAAGGTTCTGGAATAACTTCATGTTGTTTTGCTTTGCTGCAGAAGGCTCCTTAAATTATTGTGGACGACTAGCTTGTGAATGTGACAAGACAGCAGCGCTTTGCTTTAAGGCAAACTTGGACAGCTATAATTGGAAATACACATTCAAGCCAAATTCAGAATGTGCGGGGAGCAGGCCTGTGTGCTGAATTCCCAGTTTTATGAATAATCAACATTGTAATGAACAAGGATAATCAACAGTAATCAAAGGACCTAAATAAAAAGAATTCAAGAATTGAGCTCTGCTAGACTTTTTATTCTGTAAGTCTTTGTCAGAGGTATGCATGATTCCTCTTGTATGATGTTGGTCGCAAGGCAGCAGAAGGTGGATAGAACCCTTGATAAGTACAAATGTCGCCTTTATCACACCTCTTGTAACCCAGTTTTCTATCAGCCTGCACCTCTCCTAGAGGATCCCAGACTTCCTCAAACAAGTCTCTATACCCGAATGAGCATCCCACTCTCACACCTCGCCATTCCCTAGTGACTCCTAACCTCATCTGAATAAATTTGACTTTATTGTTTGATTATTTAAAACCATTACAATTAGAAAATACTTAATTTGTATAAAAAGAACTTAAAAAAGGCGAACCGTTAATACAAAAGTTAAAAAGCAATAATGTTTCTAAATTTCTTTGAGGCATAGTGTCCCGAATGTTAAATGTGCACAATTTTCCAGCGTCGTAATTTATCTAATGAAGGGTGTGGGCCAGCAGGGACTAAAACTTCATTGTTAAAATCTCATATAGATAACTGCCCCAACACTCAGCTATGAACAATAAGGCAGTTAGCTAGGATCCACTGTAGTTTCATTGCTCAGAAGCAAGAGAACTAATCCACACTATCCATGGAACTCCATGCCAACATATAACAAGTTTATTCCCCCACATCCCTCCCAACCTACCTCCATGTCAGACCAGCTTGTCAACAAAAAGAATGAGGGGTATAAATGCACCCTAGGCATCTTAATGTCCCATCACTCATCCTCATCCATCATCTATCAAATGATCACCCCACAGGGGACAGAGATATCCCCCCCTCGCTATCGTCCCCAGACATTGCCGGTGTCCGTGGCTCCCGCAACTCAGATAGCATATATGACCATGCTTGAAGGTCGTCTTCAAGCTTTTCATCTCTCCGGACATGCTTCATCCGTACCTCTTCCGCAGTTGCGCATTTGCACATGTCTCTGGACCATGCCTCAAAGGACGAGGCGTAGGCCGAAGCCAAGTGATAGCAATGCGTCTTTTCACCAGTACCAATCCCAAGAGAACATATCTCCTACTTAGGGGCATATTATCAACAACCGGCGATAAATATCGCTAAGCGCACTTAGCGCTAGGATATTTATCGCCGGCGATCGATGAATTTTATCGCTGAGATAGCGTGCTATTAGCAACGCTTATCTCAGAATCGATAAAATTCCTGGCGCAAGCTGCCAAATGTCCGATTATCGATGGAAATCCAGCGATAATCGCACGACATTTGGCGATTGCTTGTTGATAGGGCTGGGCATACTTAACCATGATATCCACCTTCCATTGGATATCATGGCTAAGTCAAACTAAAAGCATGGATAAGGAAAGTAGCGTTAACCAAGGTTAGCGCTACTTTTCTCATCGCTATGCTTGTTGGGGATTCCCTTGAGAATTGGAGAAATGTCGGTTAACGACATTTCTCCAGTTATTTTGGGACGGAACGCCCACTTTGCATCTCATTAGAGATGCAAAGGTGGCGTTATGGAAAAGGGCGATAGGGCAAGGATTCACGCGATAGCGTGGCCTTGCTAATACAGCGATAAAATTATCGCCGCTTTTCGTCTGAAAACAGACGCTAAAGCGGCGATAAATTCTTATCGCCGGCTTGATGATATGCCCCTTAGTTTCTTGTTTTTTAGGGAGTGAAGTAGACCAAGCAATACCTGTCGGATCTCCATAGGAACCACCTATCCCGAGGCTCCCCCCAGGCAAGCAAGTATGCCTTCCCAGTAGGAGGTAAGGGATGGACAACCCCATGTCATATGGATAAAATCAGCTTCCAATGACCTGCATCGTGGGCATGTTCCTGGGTGGGCAGGGTATATCACATGCAGTGTCCGTGGGGGAAGGTAAGTCTGGCGCACAAAATTGTATTGAAGGAGTTTAAAACATGAATTAGAACTCCCATTGCGAACACCCTCATGGAACTTCATCCATTCCCTCTCTGTTAGGGGGTCCCCAACCAGCTTGTCCCACTTCGCCTGCAAGGGAAGAATCCCTCCCGGTAAATCATCACGTAAAGCAAACCTATGATAAAATTCCGCCGGCAGTCCGTCACTGCCGGGGCTTTTGGCAGGTTTGAGATGTCTGACTGCCAGGTGAATTTCCTCCCTGGTAATCAAAGCATTTACTATCTCGGCCACCTCCGGGTCAAGCCTTGGGAGCTCAACAGAGGCAAGAAAGCCCTGTATTTCATCCCAGAAGGGAAACACTCGCTTCCCATACACTTCCCCAAGATGTGCAGCAAATACTTCATTGATTGCATGATGCGTATATACCAGATCTCCATTCTTACCGCAGAGCTGTAGTACAGGTGTTACAGATGCCTCACGTTTAACCAGCTGGGCAAGCAAAGCTCCCATTCTATCTCCCTCTATGTGTAGCCGTTGCTGATATGCTGTGTGTGTGTTTCTACAACCTGTGCCAATCCTCCAGCAAGGCCTCCCGGTCGTCGCACCACTCTGACATGGTATGGGGGGCCGAGGGAAGTGCTGCCTCCAATTAGCCCACTTTTGATTCCTGGGTTTTAATATCTTGTTCTAACTGACGCAGAACCCTGTAAGATGTTTTAATACACACTCCCCGCTTTGCTTGTTTTGCCCTGGTGGGACAGCATGTCCCAGGGCTCACTGCATCATTTACACAGCTGCTGGTTGGGGGAGGCATCTGAGCTAGAAAGCGCTGCCTCATACTCCGTGGCGTGGGACGCTTTGCTTGTTTTGCCCTGGTGGGACTATCTGTCCCAGGACTCACTGCATCATCTCGCAAGCTGCTGGTAGGGGGAGGCCTCTAACATCACACTAGAAAGTGCTGCCTGGTACCCCGTGGCGCTTGATGGGTCTGGGCACATGCCCGGGCAAAGAGCGGGCCGTCTGCACCCGTCCACAGCCTAATGAGGCTGAGCTGGGCCGCCCCTCTTGGCTGCTACAATTACTTGTTTTCTTACTACAGCCATGGGGGCAATTAACAGTTAAATTGAGTGCGTGGAAGAAAGGCTAAGGATTAGGAAGAAAGCTCTGCAAGCTAGCCCCTCTAGCTGGGGACTTAGAGTTTCACAATCATCTTGACCAGCAGTAAATGATAAGAACTCTCTGGAAGGCTCAAATCACTATGGGGCAGATTTACAATTAACTAACGCAGCACGGCGCAGCAAGTCATTTTGCTGCGCCATGCTGCGTTTGTTTGGAAAGCACAGGGATGCGACATATCTACAAGAATATGTCGCATCCTTGTGCTTCCCCCTGCGCTGGCGCACAAACTGCAGCCATGCGCCGGCGCAGGCACCCTTGCACCATGGTGCAAGGATGCCTGTGTCGTGGGGAGATTGTTTTGTGCAGGAAGGGGAACCTTCCTGCACAAAAACAATCACTACAACCATTTTCCTCTTTCAATGCGTGCTGCAGAATGCAGCACGCATTGAAAGAGGAAAAAACGAGGAGAAATGAAAACATTTCTCCTCGGTGCGCCTCGCTACGCCATCTCTAGGGTGGCGTAGCTTTCAAACGCATCTCCAGAGTTACGATTTCTCGTAATTCTGGAGATGTGTCTTAGTTCCATGGGTGTTGCGTGGGAACACCCACAGCAACACCCATGGAACGCCCCTTCACCGCAAAGTGCTGCGTGTGAAGGGGCCGTATTTACAAGGAGAGGAAAAGTCACGCAGGGTGGCTTTTCCTCTCCTTGTAAATATGGAGCAGCCCCCTGCGCCACCAGTACGTCACAAAAAGTGACGTACTGGTGGCGCAGGGGGCTTGTAAATCTGCCCCTGTGTGTTTAGGGGCAATTTAGAGGTGGTCTCTAATGATGGCCAAGTTGCCCAGTCTGATATTTCTTGTTCACCGCCCTTAAAAAAGGCCAAGGCTACAATAAACCTACTATATGACGGAAGTTGCCACCAGCTAGCAAAAAAATTACTCCTGCTCGGGAGAATGTTTTGATGCTGCCCATTACTGAAACAGCAAAAGAGGTCTCGGGAGAGGTACTAACACATGCCCTGTTTGCAGATATATTTGGAAAAACTCTAAAATAATATTTGTATCCACTCCTGGCCACTCCTAATAGTATTGATATCTCATTAAAGGCTCTAATTGGGTCAAGTCTTATTAGCGGGTATATAACAGCTATAAAGCCGAATCTAGGGTCGCAAAAACAATCCATCGTTCAAAATCAGGAAAAATTACACTCCTTGCAAGAGAGTAGCCATCGGGATAACAACTTGGGGTCAACCCTCCTATTTTGACTTTTTAAAATAGATCAGCCAGGGATTTGAGTACGGCTCAAAGAAAAGGACACTCCCGGAAAGAATATGGGCTTAATACTTCCGGGAATAACAAGATTACTAGTATTGAGCAACATGCAGAGAAACCCAGACGGCAGCTCCCACCAGAAGCAACCCCACTGATAATAGTCTTGAAGAATGTTCCACATACATACCATGGGAGGGAAGAAGACATTCAGCAACTAAAAAACAAAGTTGTACACTGGCTAGTAAGAGCAACAAATTGGCACGTTTGTGAGGGCCTATTTAGGAGTATAAATAATGTCCAGAGAGTATCATGGGCCGGCTCGCAACCAAAGGATGACTCTGCAGACTGTGTTGTTTTAATTTCAGAAATATGCACATGATGGGCTCGCTACTGGAAAGGCCCTCTAGGCTTAGTCCTCCAAGAGATAGTATTATGGCGGTACCTTTGGGCTATTTTTATAAACCAGGGGGTCGATTCCGATTCGGGCCGGAAAAAGCACCGACCGACTCGGAGCCGGAATTTATTCCGACCGACACGTACCTGTGGCGCCCGACACGCCAAGTACGATGCAAGGCGTGCAAAATCCGACCGACACGTACCGAACCCAAGCCGAACGACCAAGCTGCACGGAAAACAGCAATCCGGCAGGAAAAACACGCAAATCGAACCGACCGACACACACCCGGAACAAATCCGACCGAAACGTACACGCGAACTCCAAACCGCAAAGTACGATGCAAGGCGCGAAAACCACGACCGAGTCGTACGGAGGACAAGCCGTACGACCGACACGCATACAAAACCGAGCCGAAGTAACACAAAACACCGCGACCGACGCGTACGCAGCATAGAAAACTGCACAAACACAGCGTGAACGAAACGAAGAAGACCGTACGAGACAACTGCAGGGTCCGACTCGGTCACAAGAACGTTTCCAACATGCACAGACAGTACAAAGGAAAAATTACACAAAAAAAGGCCAAACAAGCAATTACAAAGCCAATAAATACTGGGGGGGTGGGGACAGAGAACAAAGACACACCCACAACTCCACCCATATAAAGGACACAAATCCCAACCATGATCCTTTGCAAATGCCATTCTACTGCCAGCACCCAACAGACAGCAACCACACACCCACAGCTCATCCCTCACACAAGCCACACACCATCAGCACACCAACAAATACCTACCTCACATACACCCAGCAAAACACACACTCACACACCCTCACCTGCACACCAACACACACATCACTCACCATCACCACCCATCACCATGCCCCCAAGAAGAATCACAAGTTCCTAGATTGTGAATTGGAAGTCATGGTGAGACGAGATCCTCAGGGTAGAGCCACAGCTGTTTGGCACACTGGTCCAACAGACCCCCATCTCCCAGAAAACCAAGATGTGGGAGAGGATCATCAACAGGGTGAACGCACAATCACCATGTCTGCGCACAAAGACCGACATCCAGAACAGGTGGTATGACGTGCGCAGGAGGGTACGGGACCTGCTCAAGAAAGACTACCTCCTGAGCCAATACACCGGCAGTGGCCCTCCTGCCAAGCCAGTATACCTCAGGCCCTGGGAGGAGAAGGTGCGGGCCATCCTTCCGCCAGTGAGCGTATATGGACTAGAGAACATCCCAGAGCCTGGTGAGTACACAACAAATGTACACAATATTCTGCCACAATACACACACACATCACTGTCAAGGGAGAGTCAAACCATGCACTCATAGCAATTACACAGCAACAAGAACAGAATCATCCCAAAATGTGTATGTCAGTCAGATAAACACAACACATGCCATCTCAAAGTTACATTTAACCGTGTCATCACATGTACAAACACAACTACAACTACAGCTAGGCAGTGGCACAAATAGAACTAACAAACACATCCAGACATGTAGCCACCACTACAACACCAACACACAGTGAAGACCACTGAAAGAAAGGAATACTGTGTATGCTGGGCAAGTCAGTGTAGCCAATAGCATCATGGGAGTCGTAGTCACACATATTGCCCCCCCACAACTGTCCCATCAACACCACCATGAACCATGCGCACATCACAGGGAGTGGAAAAGGACTCACAAGATGGCTGACACTGGCTACTGCTGTGGGGAGCACAAGGCCCTGCTGGCAACTGTGCAACAACCAACAGCAGGACACCACTGACTGACATCCTGAGAGACAACTTCCACTCCCTGCAATGGAAGCACGTTCCATGGTGGGATATCTGGCTGGCTGGGTGGGAAGGAGGACTTGCAGCACTGACCATAGTCACAAGCACCTCCCCTCACACACACCCTCAACACATACTCCACATAACCCACCTGGGAGAATGCAATGCCACACATCCTAACTCAAGATCCCACAAAGAACCTCCACCCTGGGTTATGTCGTGTGAAGCACAGGGACACTCTTGGGACTTTCAGCCAAACAACTGCCAGGACAACACTCCCAGCCATCCTGTCAGCACAGGCAGCCCACCCCACAGGGAAGCAGAGTCAAAAGGAAGGAAGGATGGGCATGCTGGGAAGGGGGTGGAGGCAATAGCATGATGGGAGTCATAGTCACAGCTCTACATCCCCCACCACATGGCCCAGCAAGCTCACACTCATGCATGCACATCCCACAGAGAGTGGAAAGGCCCATCAAAGATGTCTGACACTGTTGCTGTGTCGTGGGGATCACAAGGGCATGCTGGGAACTGCACACCAACCAACAGCAGGACACCACTGTCAGCCATCTTGCCATTGCTCTCACACCCACACACACTGAACTCCCCACAAAAGCAAGTAAGTATGGGAATGCTGGGAAGTGGGGTGGAGGCAATAGCATGATGGGAGTCATAGTCACAGACATAGCTCACCCCCACAACTGTCCCATCACCACCACCCTGAACCATGCTCACATCACAGGGAGTGGAAAACGACTGACAAGATGGCTGACACTGGCTACTGCTGTGGGGAGCACAAGGCCCTGCTGGGAACTGTGCACCAACAAACAGCAGGACACCACTGACTGACATCCTGAGAGACAACTTCCACTCCCTGCAATGGAAGCACGTTCCATGGTGGGATATCTGGCTGGGTGGGAAGGAGGACTTGCAGCACTGACCATAGTCACAAGCACCTCCCCTCACACCCCCTCAACACAAACTCCACAGAACCCACTTGGGAGAATGCAATGCCTCACATCCTAACTCAAGATCCCACAAAGAACCACCACCCTGGGTTATGTTGTGTGAAGCACAGGGACACTCTTGGGACTTTTAGCCAAACAACTGCCAGGACAACACTCCCAGCCATCCTGTCAGCACAGCCAGCCCACCCCACAGGGAAGCAGAGTCAAAAGGAAGGAAGCATGGGCATGCTGGGAAGGGGGTGGAGGCAATAGCATGATGGGAGTAGTAGGCACAGATATTGCTCAGCCTCACAACTGGCCCATCAACACCACCCTGAACCATGCTCACATCACAGGGAGTGGAGAAGGACTCACAAGATGGCTGACACTGGCTACTGCTGTGGGGAGCACAAGGCCCTGCTGGGAACTGTGCACCAACAAACAGCAGGACACCACTGACTGACATCCTGAGAGACAACTTCCACTCCCTGCAATGGAAGAACGTTCCATGGTGGGATATCTGGCTGGGTAGGAAGGAGGACTTGCAGCACTGACCATAGTCACAAGCACCTCCCCTCACACCCCCCCTCAACACAAACTCCACAGAACCCACCTGGGAGAATGCAATGCCTCACATCCTAACTCAAGATCCCACAAAGAACCACCACCCTGGGTTATGTTGTGTGAAGCACAGGGACACTCTTGGGACTTTTAGCCAAACAACTGCCAGGACAACACTCCCAGCCACCCTGTCAGCACAGCCAGCCCACCCCACAGGGAAGCAGAGTCAAAAGGAAGGAAGCATGGGCATGCTGGGAAGGGGGGTGGAGGCAATAGCATGATGGGAGTAGTAGGCACAGATATTGCTCAGCCTCACAACTGGCCCATCAACACCACCCTGAACCATGCTCACATCACAGGGAGTGGAGAAGGACTCACAAGATGGCTGACACTGGCTACTGCTGTGGGGAGCACAAGGGCAGGCTGGGAACTGCACACCAACCAACAGCAGGACACCACTGTCAGCCATCTTGCCATTGCTCTCACACCCATACACACTGTACTCCCATAAAAGCAAGTAAGTATGGGAATGCTGGGAAGTGGGGTGGAGGCAATAGCATGATGGGAGTCATAGTCACAGACATAGCTCACCCCCACAACTGTCCCATCAACACCACCCTGAACCATGCTCACATCACAGGGAGTGGAGAAGGACTCACAAGATGGCTGACACTGGCTACTGCTGTGGGGAGCACAAGGCCCTGCTGGGAACTGTGCACCAACAAACAGCAGGACACCACTGACTGACATCCTGAGAGACAACTTCCACTCCCTGCAATGGAAGCACGTTCCATGGTGGGATATCTGGCTGGGTTGGAAGGAGGAATTGCAGCACTGACCATAGTCACAAGCACCTCCCCTCACACCCCCTCAACACAAACTCCACAGAACCCACCTGGGAGAATGCAATGCCTCACATCCTAACTCAAGATCCCACAAAGAACCACCACCCTGGGTTATGTTGTGTGAAGCACAGGGACACTCTTGGGACTTTTAGCCAAACAACTGCCAGGACAACACTCCCAGCCATCCTGTCAGCACAGCCAGCCCACCCCACAGGGAAGCAGAGTCAAAAGGAAGGAAGCATGGGCATGCTGGGAAGGGGGGTGGAGGCAATAGCATGATGGGAGTAGTAGGCACAGATATTGCTCAGCCTCACAACTGGCCCATCAACACCACCCTGAACCATGCTCACATCACAGGGAGTGGATAAGGACTCACAAGATGGCTGACCCTGGCTACTGCTGTGGGAAGCACAAGGGCATGCTGGGAACTGCACACCAACCAACAGCAGGACACCACTGTCAGCCATCTTGCCATTGCTCTCACACCCACACACACTGAACTCCCCACAAAAGCAAGTAAGTATGGGAATGCTGGGAAGTGGGGTGGAGGCAATAGCATGATGAGAGTCATAGTCACAGACATAGCACACCCCCACAACTGTCCCATCAACACCACCCTGAACCATGCTCACATCACAGGGAGTGGAGAAGGACTCACAAGATGGCTGACACTGGCTACTGCTGTGGGGAGCACAAGGCCCTGCTGGGAACTGTGCACCAACAAACAGCACAACACCACTGACTGACATCCTGAGAGACAACATCCACTCCCTGCAATGCAAGCACAGTCCATGGTGGGATAACTGACTGGCTGGGTGGGAAGGAGGGCCGGCTGTCAACCAAATACAACCAATGCAGACCATGTTCACACCCCAACAAATACATAGAAATGCCCAAATAATGCAGGACAATGTGCCACACCAATATCAACCCCTGACTGTGACGACTTAGGACAATGCAATGTACAGGCCCGCACCCAGAGGCACAGTCACAACTGTCAGGTGTGTCAACCATTGATGCCTGCAGAAACATAACATACATTGTGTGTGTCTCCCAAAAACAGGTGATGATGGGGACACAGCAGCAGACGCTGAGGAGTCCCAGTCCCAGGCTCAAGAGGATGCGGAGCTCACTGGTGTCGTACAGCCTCTGCCCTCCTCGGACGAAGAAGACCAACCTGGCACATCCGGTGCAAGTCAACATGCAGCACCAGCAGGACCACCAGCTGCACCACTAGCAGCACCACCAGCTGCACCCCCTGCACCCACCCCTCCAACGACTGTCACCACAAATACCATCCCTGCCGACATGGACAGAACAAGGAGCAACACCAGCACAGGGACCCTGGACCAACGTGGGGCCATGGACACCACCACCACCACCAACCCCCAAGGGGGACCAGGGTCATCTGTGCGTGCCACTGCATGCACTGCACATGTCGGCAGGGGTGGTGGGAGGGGTGGGAGACAGAGGTCGCTGCTTGCAGAGGTTGCTGGTGTGCATGATGACCCACAACTGGTACGCATAGCCGATGCGTACCAGTCCAGCACCGGAGATCTCAGCCAGGTAGTGGGGCTCCTCAGAGACATGAAACAGCAGCAGGCTGCCCATCATGCCCGCTTGGACTCACACATGTCCCGCGTGGAGTCCAAGTGGGACGCACTGCAAGAGATGACGGCGGTGCACAGGGACATTTTACAATGCCTCCGCCAGATGAACAGCAACCAGTCCTCACCTCCCTGTGTGCCAACAACATCTGGTGCTGAACAAACTGCAACTGCCACAGGGAGGGAGGATGACTCTGGCGGAGAGTCCCCTGCACCGCAGCAGCCTGTACTTGAGGGGACCCCCAAAGAAGAGGGGTCGTCCGAGGAGGGGCAAGTGAGAGGCCGATGGCCAAGCGCAACTCCCAGGAAGCCTGAACCTGTTCTGGATGTTCACCTTTGTGCACAGACTGTTCACCCTGTTGACGGCAACACAACTCCCACACATTGCATGGGGAGTACAAGTTGGACCAATGTCTCAGACAACTGTGGCCCGATACTGGGGATTTTGTCTACCAGGACTTTCAATTCACCTAGGAACTTCTGATTGCAAGATATATGTACAGCACTACCCATCCTATGCACTATTCACACAAATGTATCACAATAAACACACTAATACACCATACTTGCCTCTGTTGTGATTCCAACGTGGGTGCTGTTATGGGGATGATGAACTGCAAAATTACACTGTGTATGCGAACTGCAACAGCAAGTACAACACAGGCATGTGAGTAAAGGCAACGTGACACATATGAGGGAGACACACCACCAGGGCTACACAACACATACACACCTAGGCCATCTGACTCATTGCCTACACTGATGTTGCCAGGGAAGACGGTGCAATGCACAGACACCACACCTATTCCCAGTTGTAGTCAAGTAGCCCACAGGTGCAGTAAGCAAATGGCAGTCAAATGTGTGACCACAGACAACGCACATCACAAAGTGAAGCACAGGTTTATTACACAGTTGCAACATGTCGTAACCACTACAGATGCAAGGTAATCCCACCTGGCAGCGGGCACACAGTCAACAACTGTAGAAGGAAGGAAGTCCATGGGTGTGGCGCACATCACCTGTAGGGACACAACAGCTACCACCCTGGAAGTACAATCACGTCGTCGGTGGACACAGTTGACCAAACGAATCTGAAAGCACCCTGTGAAGGACAGAAATGACACACAGTCAAAAGCAATGGAGAACAGGACAGAACAGCAAAACTCATGCACAATACATGTTACAAGATACCCACCCAGAACCAAGTTAGCATGTCAACACTGTTGGGGAGTACAGACCACCTGTAAGCACACATCGCTACACACATCCAGTCAAGTAGCCCATGGACACACTCCAACAGCACCAGAGCACCACCTACACATATCATGCCAACTCACATCATTGACATGACACCTCAGGATACTCACATTCAGCTAAAGAAGTTGGTGATGAGCTGTGTGCGGACATCACCCTCATCATTGGCATCGTGGTCCAGGCCAGGATCCTCCACAGGTGGCGGATGTTGGTCATTGTCATCCTGGATGAGAGGCAACTCCTTCCGCACTGCCAGGTTGTGGAGCATGCAGCAGACGATGATAATCTTGCACACTTTCGCAGGGGCATATGGGAGGGACCCTCCTGTCTTGTCCAGGCAGCGGAAGCGGCTCTTCAGGAGACCAAATGTCCGCTCAATCACTCTCCTGGTCCGACCATGTGCCTCATTGTAGCGCATCTGGGCTGGTGTCACAGGGTTCCTGAGGGGTGTCAGCAACCACGGCATGTTGGGGTATCCCGAGTCACCTACGGACAGACAAGTGCACATTAGCTGACTTGGAAAAGTGGGCGGAATACTACAGATCAGATCACACACAATGGCACAAAGTCAGTACACACCGACAAGCCAGGCACGCTGGTTCTGCATCTGTGCCATCATCCTGGGGATGCGACTACTCCTCATCACAAAGGCATCGTGTGCTGAACCAGGGAAACGGGCACACACGTGTGTGATGGTCATATCTGCAAGACACACCAACAGTGCATTGACCGAGTGGTAGTGCTTGCGGTTACGGTAGGCCTGCTCCTGGGCCTGTGGTGGTACCAAAGCCACATGTGTCCCATCAATGGAGCCAATGACATGCGGCATCCTCCCCAGGGCATAGAAGTCACTCTTCACGTCAGTGAGTCGTTGCAGTCTAGGGAAATAGATGTACCGGTTCAGGAATAGCAACATTGCCACCAAAACATCGCGGAGCACACGGCTCAACATGGTCTGTGACATCCCACCAGCAGTCGCCACAGTATGTTGGAAGGTACCGGTGGCAAATAAGTGTAGGGCTGCCATCACCTTCACCTTGGGGGTCAGCGCTGTAGGATATGGCCGGCCAGGCTGCAAATGTGGGGCCAACTGCACTGCCAAATCCTCAATCAGCTGCCTGGTGAAGCGGTACCGTCGGATGCTGTCCCGTTCCACCATCGTTGCCAGGTCTGGGAATGGTCGATGGACAGCAGGAGTCCTGCAGTGCAGAGGAGAAGAAAGCAAGATTGTCAGTCAGCCCACATATGCGGCATTGAACACACTCAATATCCCAACATACATCATTATGAGGCACAACTACATGAAGTGTGCAGTTCCGTAAGGACATGTATGGTACATACATGGCCAACATCTACCATCACGGTTCAACAAGTGGCATCAATAAGTCCCAGGTTGGCCCATTGGATATCATGAGGCCGTGTCACAGTTCCCATCTCCTGCTGCCGTGTCACAATCACCCCCACAGTGACATGTGAGGACAGATGTGCCCCAGGCATCACAGCTCAACGACAGGTACATTCCCAGGGACCCTGTATTGCCACATGGACACTGGCATTACATGGAGTATCATGTATACACCACAGCAAAACAACTATGACCCCCACAGGTAGTGGTCCCACTTGCCACTGCAGGACAGACATGGATGTCTGTGACACACACACGCACAACATCAAAGTCCATGCACACACAACGTGGATGTGGAGACTGTCTCCCATTGTGCACATGAAATCAGAGACATTGTAAACACTACATGCACACAGACTGTGGAGGACCATCACTATTGTGCCACTGGGACACCCTGGCTCAAACATACCGTCCCACATGGGACTCACGGGGTATGTGACATGACATACACATACACCACCGTGAAATGTGACCATGGCACATGCACAGATATGAACAGTTGCACATCACAGTGGTCATGTACACGTAACACCCAGGATCCTGTCCCCATGAACACGTGCACAGCCTGGGGGTGGCTGCCCCCAGGTGACACCCACAGGACAACATGTACACCAACATACACACAATAGGAAATGCAGCCTTACATGCCTTATCATACAGTTTGGACAGGCTGTCGTGTTGTAGGTGTGCCCCTCACTCCCTGGGAGCTATCTGTGGCTGGCATATGTCCATCTGAGACAGGCATGGTGACATATGCCAGTCACCTGTACAGGGATGCGTTGATCAGCAATGGACCGATCGGTGGCCCCGGCCGGCCCATTGCAATCAATGTGTGCTGGTACGCGTTGTACCCCTGTACGCGTTGTACCGCAATGGACCGATCGGTGCCCCCGGCCGGCCCATTGCATTCAATGTGTGTGGGTACGCGTTGTACCCCTGTACGCGTTGTACCGAAATGGACCGATCAGTGCCCCCAGCCGGCCCATTGCATTCAATGTGTGCGGGTACGCGTTGTACCCCTGTACGCGTTGTACCGCAATGGACCGATCGGTGCCCCGGCCGGCCCATTGCATTCAATGTGTGCGGGTACGCGTTGTACCCCTGTACGCGTTGATCAGCAATGGACCGATCGGTGCCCCCGGCCGGCCCATTGCATTCAATGTGTGCGGGTACGCGTTGTACCCCTGTACGCGTTGTACCGCAATGGACCGATCGGTGCCCCCGGCCGGCCCATTGCATTCAATGTGTGCGGGTACGCGTTGTACCCCTGTACGCGTTGTACCGCAATGGACCGATCGGTGCCCCCGGCCGGCCCATTGCATTCAATGTGTGCGGGTACGCGTTGTACCCTGTACGTGTTGATCAGCAATGGACCGATCGGTGCCCCGGCCGGCCCATTGCATTCAATGTGTGCGGGTACGCGTTGTACCCCTGTACGCGTTGTACCGCAATGGACCGATCGGTGCCCTTGGCCGGCCCATTGCATTCAATGTGTGCGGGTACGCGTTGTACCCCTGTACGCGTTGTACCGCAATGGACCGATCGGTGCCCCGGCCGGCCCATTGCATTCAATGTGTGCGGGTACGCGTTGTACCCCTGTACGCGTTGATCAGCAATGGACCGATCGGTGCCCCGGCCGGCCCATTGCATTCAATGTGTGCGGGTACGCGTTGTACCCCTGTACGCGTTGTACCGCAATGGACCGATCGGTGCCCCCAGCCGGCCCATTGCATTCAATGTGTGCGGGTACGCGTTGTACCCCTGTGCGCGTTGTACCGCAATGGACCGATCGGTGCGCACCCATTGACAATGGCCTAGCCTGGCAACGGACGCGTTTTCGAAATTCGAACGAGTCGGTTGCTGGAAATTCAGTTGGTCACCCACAACAATGTTGCAAAATCATGTATGTCATGAAGTTGAAGATTTGATGCTGTGGGCGTGTATTGGTGCTGCTATTCCATGGATTGGCCAGATTCAGAAGATGCAAACGACTTGGACCTATCACTTTGGACACAAGGGACAGTATCTGCCTCTCCAGCACATATAATGCTGGCTGTTCCCCTGAGAGCTCACTTGCCTGCACTACATGCTCCAGGACGACATCTGCCACTGCACTGCTGCTGTCTCTGCCCCTCTGGACCCTGCAATGGCACGTACTGTGGAGAGAGCCCCAGCCTTCAGCCTTGAGGAGAACCAGGCCCTGCTGGACAGCCTACTTCCACAGTACAGCAAGCTGTATGGGACACCAGGGGAGCAGGTGAGTGTTCTGTGCACTGCCTTTCTGAATGTGCATTTTGTCTGACTAGCAAGGCTGAAAGTCTGCACGCCACTGGCTAGCAGGCTCACTGAGTAGTTGTCACCCCCATAGTGTGTAGTGACATGCACTGGACAGGTATGGTGCAGTGACAGTGCATTTGAACAAGGTTTTACTTCCCATGCAATGATACCATGTAGTGACGTCTGGCAAACTGTCCATGGGCAGCGTTGCACTGCCTGTGTACATCATGTGCCCCTGTGATTGAGACATGTATATACAACTGTGTCATGCACGGATATGTTGCATGTGTAGTAATGGCCTTTTCACTTTGTCATCCTGACAGGTTAATGCCCATCGGAAGCAGGAGATCTGGAAGGACATCGTCCGGGCTGTCCGGTCCGTGGGGGTCTACAAGCGCCGGATCTGCAACTGCCAGAAGAGGTGGCAGGACCTTCAGGGCTGGACCCGGAGAATTGCACGGGTCCAGCTGAAGCTGTCGCCTCCTCGCAGGAGGGGCGGAACACGGACCCTGACCCCCCACATGCTCCAGATCCTGGCGGTGGTGTTTCCAGACCTGGATGGGCAGCTGAAGGCCAGACAGCAGCAAGGAGGGGGTGAGTCAAAGACTGCACTGTGAACTCTGTATTACATGCTATGTGCCCTCCTCTGGCCTGGTTAAACTGCCACAGTATAGCAGTCATGTTGTCCAGGAGCCATGTCCCTCTATTGTGCACTGCCCACTCCTCATCTGATACCCAGGTGTGGCCCTTACATTCAGGGAATTGTGTCACTTGGGACTGTGTCCTTGCAGTTTGCTTCACTAAAGGTGGGGGACAGCATCTGTTTCGCTAACTCTGTTGTGGGCATCATGGGTGGGTCCATTGTTCACACAACGCCTGTGTTCGGGCATGTAATCTGCGTGTTGCTTTGATATGCGGTCCACTTGCTGAGCTGAGCCACCACATGTGCCTGGGGTATGTGGCACAAACCCATGCAGCGGGTGGGAACAATGTTTGGGCCCCAGGAGTGTGCAGATTACGTGTGTCACACATACATAGCCAGCTATCCACTGTCCAGGGCTCATCCCTCATTCATGTGGGGCAGGACAGTCATGCCTACTCCAGGCCATGCAATGCACTCTGTACTCCCACTCCCGTGTATCAGCTGACACCTTGTGCGCAGTGATTTGACCCCTCAGGTGTCTGCCTCTGTGTCAGTGTGCTGTGGATTTGTTGCCAGGACTGCTGGGGTGTTTCTCGGTAGGGGCTCAGCATGCCACTGGAGATGTGACCATAGGAGACGATACTTGTGTGTCACATAGGTGTTTGATCAGCTGCCCGTGCAGACTGGGGTATGCGAATGTGAAGTTCAGGCAGCTGTTCCCCATTCACAGCAGATTGTGAGGGGCTCAGGTTCAGAGGGTAGTGTCACAGGTCTCCCATATGTCCAATCGGTATGACCTGGACAGATGAGGGTTAAGATGATGTGTTGTGTGGGGGATGTACATGTGCAATTGTGCAGCTCCAGGACTTGCATTCCCCATGACCTACTATTGTGACACAGTGCAGAGTGTTGTTGTCTGGCTGCCAAGTCATACATCACTGAGACAGTGATGTATGACTTAGCAGTCATGCCTCCGCCATGGCTTGTGTCTACTTATTGGTGATCCTGCAGGGGAGTGACATGTGCTACATGCACACCATTGTGGCGATGGCTATCAGGACATGGGTGCATCATGGTGTCTGTCGCTGGTATGCATCACATGCATTTCCTATTTGACTCTGGGCGTCCCTTTCATCCGGAAACCTGTACTGACTCAGTGGCAAGAGTTGTGATGTGTGCATGTCCACATGCTACACCGTGTCCTCTGCACTGTCCAACTACTGTGTAGTTGGTGCATGTGTCCACACTGGGGTGTTGCTATCCAACAGACACCAGACAGATGGGTGCAAGGCCATGTGGGATGTGAGTGCCATGGTTGGCATCAGACTGACAATTGGCTTCTCCTGTTCAGTTAGGGCACTTTTAGCAATGTAGAACTAATGATGCCAGGGCTTGCTCTGTAATGTGCTGTGCTCACAGTGGTGTGTGCGTTTGGTGCAGGTGACTGATGTCTGTCTGTTTCCCCATTGTTTGCAGATACATCCACGGTCACGGAAGGGGACAGCTCCACGGACCAGGAGGAGCCGGAGAGCCAGACTGGGTCAGCAGCCGAGGAGTGGTCGGAGGGACCCAGTGGCACGGAGGGCGAGGGGAGCCACACCGAGGAGTCCTCAGCACCATCCACCTCAGCTGAGGACCAGAGCAACTCGGACGATGACTCCCTTATGGAGGCGGGTGTCAGCAGCCACCACACCCCAGCTAGTGTTGTTTCCCCGCCACCACCAGCACCACCACCGCCCTCTCATCGGCTCCCATTCCCCAGGTCCGTGGAGGCTCCCATGTTTGGGAGCGTGTCTCCTTTGGGCCAGGCACTGCACCCCCTGCCCCTGTGTCCCCTGCTGCCCTGAGTGAGGAGTCTGTGTACCTCCTTCGCCAGCTCCATGTAGGGCAGACAGCCATGCTGAGTGTCCTCCATGCGCACACCGCTCTGTTGACTCAGCTGGTGTCGTTCATGGAGGGCATCTCATCGGGCATGTCTGACCTACAGAGGGGCAATAGGTCCATGGACTCCTCCCTGACGGCAGCAGTGTCCCTCCTCAGACAGTCCCTCACCCCTCCTGCCTCTGCTCCATCCACACTCCCCAGCACCTTACCCGTCCCAAGCACACACACACCGGCACAGGCACACACCAGCACACACACATCCAGCACACAGACACACACGCCACAAACAAAACGCACACGCACGCACAGTCAGGGGACTGAAACCAGACTCACAGGGGATGGGGCCCTGGAACACACACAAGCATCCACGAGCACTGCACAGTCCTCAGTTGCCTCTCCCTCCAAAGCACCCTCCCTTGCCTCACCTGCAACCCCAAAGACCCAGTGGCTCTTCCTCAGTGACCTCGGCCTCTTCCCCTCCGATCCAGCTGATACAGCATTCAGGGGGAAGAGGAAGCCCACCCACACGGAGCAGAGTGCCCTCGCCCCCGGACACCCTCCCCCAGGCGCAGACAGACTGAGGCCCCCACCCGCAAGTCCCCCTGGAGTCGTAAGAGCAAGACCCCGCCGCCGCCCTGCAGCTCAGGCACCAGGTCTCCTTCCTCCATCCCTCAGGCCCCCACTCCACAGGTGCCCCCACCACACCCTGCCCCAGGTTCCCCCACCCACAGATATACCATCCCCAAGAGGATCCGGCCTTCTCCCCTGCCACTTGCTCTCCCGGCACCACACCCCCTGCTGCGCTTGTCTGTGCCACTGATGTGGTGAGGGTGTCCTCCCCCTCTGTCCAGCCCACCTTGCCTGTTCCCCATTCTCCTCCCCTGGTGGTAGGCACTGCAGTGGAGTCCACTACCACCCTGTCTGACTTGGGCACTGCAGTGGCGGACCTGTCCACTCCATCTGCAGGGTCCACTGCAGTCGTGCCGGCACCCACAACATCTGAGTCATGCCCCCAGTTGTGCCGGCACACACCATGTCAGACACCTCCACTGCAGTTGTCAGTGGTTCTCCAGCACCCACCACCCCTTCCCTGCTTCCTCCTGGTGAGCCCTGATCCTGTCCCTGCGGTGCCTGGCCTGCCCCCCGGTTGCCCCTCCTAGTGGATTGTCCCTGGTTTTGTGCAGGCATGCGTAGGGTGACATCTGCCACTGTCACCCTATTTGGACTTTGACAATGGACTGGCCATTGGCCTTTGTGTTTTTCTGGACTTCCAGTTTTCATTACACACATATGCTGAATAAAGCAACTTTCTGTTCTCTAGTGCTTATGCTTCTGATGTACATGTTGTTGATGATGCTAACCATGCCCTTGCTGCAGTGATGGTGATATTTGGTCTCATGATAATGAAGTGTTACTGTGCAGGAGCCCATGTGGTCCAGGGGGAATGTGTCCTATCCTGTGGTGTATCCATGTCATCCATAGCAGCATCTGAGGGTGTCATGTGTTCAGTATTTGGCAATGGGATTTCCTACTTACATTAGCAATTTCACATCTGTGGCTTCCACCCCTGCACATCTGTTGTGCCTGCCATTGTTCAATCTCGTCTACTTCCCTGACCGTGTGGCCATCTCCACTGGACATGCAGGTTTGGGCATCAATGGGGAAGGACTCATCTGTGTTGTGAGTGCAACATTGCTATACAAGTGTGTTGGATCTGTGCTGATGATTTCGTTGGCACTTCCATGACCAGGCTGATGTGACGGGAGCCCTCATTTGGTGCTAATTGTTGATTGTGTGACCAAGTGCTCAGCTGACATGATGGGGCCCTACTGAGGCAACATATGGCACAGCTTTCCTCACACAGGAGTGGAGTCCCCTCATGGCAGTGTGTACTCCTGTGACATTGCCTGCGCCCAAGGTGTGTGTTGTATGAGCATGTCTGTGTGTTCACTTCCGTTTTGCTGTGCATGCTGTGATCCCTAGTGTTGTACCTGTTTGTGATGCTTGCTGAGTTGACCTATGTTCCCCCAAAGTCTTCTCTCTGGATTCTCTGTGATGTGGGTGCATGGCACATTACTGGTCATCAGGGTGTCACCCATAGGTGTGTTAGCTGTCAGGGCTGAGTTTGTGTGCAGACGAAGATGGGTCACAGTCAGGTTTCCCCTTGGCACTTGTTGTTTGCCCCTGTCATGTGATTTCCAGTTTGTGTTATCTTTCAGTGATTGTGACACTTTGTGTGTGTGACTGCTGGCACTCCTCAGGGTCCGGGCTGCAATGTTGGTTGTTGTCTATGTGTGTTCTTTGTGGGTGACCTTGGCTTCTTCATTGGTGTGTGACTGTGGCTGGGATCCCATTGGTTGGTGTGGTATTGCCGTCATGTCCATGTACAGCGTAGTGTGCAGTGTGTCAGACATTCAGGAGTCTTGTTGAGTGGCCATGTGTGATGTGTTTCTGCACCTTGGTTCCCACCCACCACCCTGGAATAGTCATGGGTGCATGTGCAATGTCACCAGTGCATGTGTGCTTCACTGCTGCACATTGTTGGAGGTCGAGGGGTGTGGTGTTGAGTGTGTGCAGATGAGAGTTGTTGCCCGGCTAGGCCCCTGCCTCCATGTTGGCCTTGGCTTACTGGCCATGCTGATTGATTTGTGCTTGTGTAGGTGTGATGGTAGTTTATTGCTCAGGACACATGACTGTGGTTCACAGTGTGAACGACATTTAGCTTTGTCATCACAGTGGGATTGTAATGCAGCCCAGGGTCACCACATTGTGGGGGCCCTGGGGGTAGTGCTGTGGTGTGTCTGTGTCTTGCTGTGTCAGTTGCTGTTCCTACGTGCCTGTGTGACATGTGTGATTTGTGCTCCCTCTCATCTGACAATGCCTGTTTGCCCACATAGGGTATTTGGATCCATGAGTTACCTTTGTGTGGCACTGTATGCACATCTGTATGATTGGTATTCAGGTCTCCTCATGTGTTGTGTGGTTGCCTGGGGACACTGGCACCCCCTCACCTGTTGTGTATGATGTGCAGTGTGGGTCTGCCTGTTTGTGTTTGTGCATCTGCACCACTGCATTGGCATATCTTGGCTGTGCCATTGGCTGTATGTAGTTTGGTGGCTTTCCCCTGCTGTCCCTGGGACTCCTAGGTCATCGGTCAGCACAATGATCATGGTTTGTGTGTCCCATTGCTGCCATTGTATGGTATCTGTTCACCTCACATCTACAGTCTCCACAGGGTATCTGCATTTGTGTGCCCATTGGAGCAAATATGTGGGTCTGCATTCCGATGGTCACTTCTGTCTTTGTGTCATTGATGAATGTTGACAGTGTCAGCCCCCATGGGTGTTGTTTGTCTGCACATGGCCAAAGGTATGTCTTATTTGCACTGCAGTATTTGCCTCCCCCAATTTATGTTGCAATGGGACACATGCACTACTTTGCCACTGATGTGTTTTATGTTCTGTGACCAGGAATCATCCATGCAGTTTGGCAGTTGCAGCTCTTTCTTTGTCAACACTTACATTTTGGTCACTGTGATGATGGGGGTTTGGACCCCATTGCCACAATGTTCAAAATGTGCTTCAGCTATGGACCCCACACTTACATTTTGGTTACTGTGATGATGGGGGTTTGGACCCCATTGCCACAATGGTCATGGCGTGCTTGCATTGTGGGGGCCACACACATATATGTGTGGCACATGTGATAGGGGGTCACATTGTATGTTCAAAGTCATGTTCAGTGTTGTAGGCATTTGACACAGTCTACACACGCTTGTCATGGTGTTGGGGGATGTCTTTTTCTTGCATTCCCTAGGTTGTGGTGTGCTGGTTGTGTCATGCATTGTCCATCCTATGAGTGGGGGTTGTGTTGGTAGTAGGCATCCAGCCCCCCCTGGGTAAGGGTGGTAGTAGTGGTAGGCATCCAGCCCCCTGGGTAAGGGTGGTAGTAGTGGTAGGCATCTGGCACCCCCTGGCTATGGGTGGTAGTAGTGGTAGGCATCCAGCCCCCTGGGTAAGGGTGGTAGTAGTGGTAGGCATCTGGCACCCCTGGGTAAGGGTGGTAGTAGTGGTAGGCATCTGGCACCCCCTGGGTAAGGGTGGTAGTAGTGGTAGGCATCCAGCCCCCTGGGTAAGGGTGGTAGTAGTGGTAGGCATCTGGCACCCCCATGGCTAAGGGTGGTAGTGGTGGTGGGCATCTGGCACCCCCATGGCTAAGGGTGGTAGTGGTGGTTGGCATCCAGCCCCCTGGCTTAGGGTGGTAGTAGTGGTAGGCATCTGGCACCCCCTGGCTAAGGGTGGTAGTAGTGGTAGGCATCCAGCCCCCTGGGTAAGGGTGGTAGTAGTGGTAGGCATCTGGCACCCCCTGGGTAAGGGTGGTAGTAGTGGTAGGCATCTGGCACCCCTGGGTAAGGGTGGTAGTAGTGGTAGGCATCCAGCCCCCCCTGGCTAAGGGTGGTAGTAGTGGTAGGCATCTGGCACCCCCATGGGTAAGGGTGGTAGTAGTGGTAGGCATCCAGCACCCCCTGGGTAAGGGTGGTAGTAGTGGTAGGCATCTGGCACCCCCATGGCTAAGGGTGGTAGTAGTGGTAGGCCTCCAGCCCCCCCTGGGTAAGGGTGGTAGTAGTGGTAGGCATCTGGCACCCCCCTGGCTATGGGTGGTAGTAGTGGTAGACATCCAGCCCCCTGGGTAAGGGTGGTAGTGGTGGTAGGCATCTGGCACCCCCTGGCTAAGGGTGGTAGTAGTGGTAGGCATCCAGCCCCCTGGGTGAGGGTGGTAGTGGTGGTAGGCATCTGGCACCCCCTGGCTAAGGGTGGTAGTAGTGGTAGGCATCTAGCCCCCCTGGGTGAGGGTGGTAGTGGTGGTAGGCATCTGGCACCCCCTGGCTAAGGGTGGTAGTAGTGGTAGGCATCCAGCCCCCTGGGTAAGGGTGGTAGTGGTGGTAGGCATCTGGCACCCCCTGGCTAAGGGTGGTAGTAGTGGTAGGCATCCAGCCCCCTGGGTAAGGGTGGTAGTAGTGGTAGGCATCTGGCACCCCTGGGTAAGGGTGGTAGTAGTGGTAGGCATCTGGCACCCCCTGGGTAAGGGTGGTAGTAGTGGTAGGCATCCAGCCCCCCTGGGTAAGGGTGGTAGTAGTGGTAGGCATCCAGCCCCCTGGCTAAGGGTGGTAGTAGTGGTAGGCATCCAGCCCCCTGGCTAAGGGTGGTAGTAGTGGTAGGCATCTGGCACCCCCTGGCTACGGGTGGTAGTAGTGGTAGGCATCCAGCCCCCTGGGTAAGGGTGGTAGTGGTGGTAGGCATCTGGCACCCCCTGGCTAAGGGTGGTAGTAGTGGTAGGCATCCAGCCCCCTGGGTAAGGGTGGTAGTGGTGGTAGGCATCTGGCACCCCCTGGCTAAGGGTGGTAGTAGTGGTAGGCATCCAGCCCCCTGGGTAAGGTTGGTAGTAGTGGTAGGCATCCAGCCCCCCTGGGTAAGGGTGGTAGTGGTGGTGGGCATCTGGCACCCCCCTGGCTAAGGGTGGTAGTGGTGGTTGGCATCCGGCCCCCCCTGGGTAGGGGTGGTGGTGCGCATTCAGGCCCCTGTGTGCATATGGCATATGTGGCATTGGTGATGGGCATCCCGCCCCTATGGTGCTGCTGTTGCTGGTGTAAGTAAATTCTGCATCCCTCTGTGTGTGTGTGATGTGTCGTGTACGTGTTGTATGTGTTTTGTGGTTGGTGTCTGACTTACCTTCTGCGCCGTACGCGTCCGTGCCTGTTCCGGTAGTAAATGTAGAATATTGGTATGATCGGGACGAAGGGATTCATGGTTGGTTCGTGTCGTTCGTCTTTCTCGTTGCTTCGCGTCATCCTCGTCGCTTCGCGTCGTCCTCGTCGCTGGCGTGTTGGCCTCGTAGCCGTGGATCGTGTTGTGGCGCGAATCGGAGCTTATGTGCGCCTCTCCCGGATGCTTTGACGTGCCGTGCGTAGCGACGGGTTCGGCGCATACGGAAAGCGCATCGTACTTGTTCGGCCGGACGGAGCTGCATTTTCCCTTCCGTGCGACTCGATTCTGCGTTTCCGGAGTCGCCTCGGTCGGAGAACAGGACCTGGATTGGGTGAGTACGACTCGGCCGGTTTCTGTGCTGTTGTGCGCATCGTACTTACTCATTCGGTATGCTGTACGGATCGGTCGGGAAACAGGCATTCGCATGGCTTTTTTCCCGACCGAATGGTATTGGGTGCGCCTCCGACCGAGATCGGAATCGGCCCCCAGGTGTTCAAGCATCCTCTATGTTTCTCCCCGTCGATCGTTGTCTACCTCACTCAATCGCTGTTCCAACTTATAATCACTTCTCCCCCCTTGAACAAATTGATTGACTGCAACCTCAGAGATCATTTGTTGCCTCGGAAATATTGTGCGGGGATATGGTGACAGATACTTGGGAAAATGCGATTATAGCCCCTGTACGTGCTGATGTGGAAACTGATGTTGCAATGGAACTTGGGGAAGAAACAGAGTCAGACGTTGTTGATGTAAATTTAATCTCTGATTTTGATGGTGTTTGTGGAAATAATGGTGTTGCGGATATATCTGCTCTGACTTCTAAAAATGAGCATAATGGTATTTGGGTGTTTATTCTGGAATGTGGTAGGTCTTTTAAATAATGTGAAGAATGATGATTGGCTTGACCTTATAAAGGGCTATAATATTGTTTGCGTTCAAGAAACCTGGGTACGGGAAATTGTACATATTGATGAGTTTGTATCAATCCATACCCCAGCTGGTAACTCATTCGGGGGACATCATAGAGGTGGTTTGCTTACTTTAGTATCAACCACTCTGGGTGACAAGGTCTGCAGTACATATCTTGACTCAACACATTTTCAATTTATTAAGATCATATATGATCATAACAATTTTGTCCCTGCTAACAATGATATAGCCGTGAGGCTTGAACACTCCCTTAGTAGACACTCAATGGATCTTAATACAGACTATATTGTCTTATGGGGTGGGGACTTCAACTGTAAATTATGTCCACTATCCAAAACGTCAGCCTGTAGCCCGATGGGAGAGGATACTGAGGATCAATGCCATTTCGATCATAACCCTTATGGGGACATTTTTAATTCTATTTTATCAAAATTTTCCCTTTTCTTGACAATGGATCTTATTATGCAATTGGCACAGGACCAGGTTACATATATAGGCAGAGGTCAAAGTAGTCTCATTGATTTTATTGCTCTTTCAGAGTACTATAAACCAAAGGCAGTGGGCTTTTCTATTTAAAAAAAGTTTTAGTGATCATTTCCCCTTTGTCTATTTCCTTTGATACACGGATCAAAAAATGCCCTACAAAGTCAAATACACAGCCAATAATCTATAATAAAAACAAGGGCCTCTGCAAACCCTGATACTTTACTAGAGAAGTTAATGAAAGAAAAAGCACACATTTTTGTTTGCTTAGAGAGCGAAATAAATCTTAGAAAGTATGTTGAAAGCTTTTGATGATGTAACCCAAACAATAAATGAATTATTACAGGATGATAGAAAGCCAAAAGCTCAAAGACCCCACAGATGGTTTAATAGAGATTGTTTGCAGACTCATAGCATTCTCATCATGGCTTTGAAACAGAAAAATAGGGACAAAGGGTTGGTGAGACTGTGCAGGTACCAATATAAGCAGGCACTTATGGCCCGCAGGGCGACTATTAGACAGTAGGCATGGGATACATTTTACGAAGCAACTGTTAGTAAGGACCCTAGTCTCTTTTGGAAGAATGTTAATGCCTCTTTTTTTCAAGATAGTCACAATACCTGTATTGATGTTGCAATCCCTCCCAATAGATGGGTTGACCATTTATCTGGGTTATATGGGAGTGATAGCGAGCCTATTTGTACTACTTTTCCACCAGAGCTTAATAATAATTGCATAGGCAAGAGTGGCCTAAAGTTGGCACCCCCCACCTATTAGGAGGTTGAAAAAGCCTTAAATCAGACCACTAAGAATAAAGCTTCTGGTCTGCATAATGTCCCTGCTGATCTTTTCCTGGCAAACCCCGATCTGTGGCTCCCAGTGCTAACTAATATTTTAAGTTGTGTAGCAAATTCGGGTCCATTAAAATCCTGGTCCAGTGTGACCATAGATCCTATTTTAAATAAGGGAGACAGGTCAAACCCTAAATGCTATTGCCCGATTTCTCTGATTGATTTTCCATGTAAATTAATAGGCAGGATTTTACTCCACCGTCTCGAAACCTGGCTAACAGACAGGGGGAAATTCTCAGACATTTAAAATGACTTCAGGAGAGGCTTGAGCACTGTTGAGAAGTGTCTCAATCTCCACCTCATCATACTCAAGTATACGCTGGTAAGGAATGGCACAGTTTACTTAGGATTTATGGATTTAACATCTGCTTTTGACTGGGTGGAGAGAGGGAAACTATGGCACAAAATGCTGGGAATGGGCATTGATACATCTCTAGTCCACTTCCTTGTGCAGATGCATCAAGATGTGACTGGGAGAGTCAGATATCAGGCAGATGGCGAACTTACTGCACCTATTAAAATGAGGGGTGGAATAAGACGAGGGTGCATGTAATCCCCTTTTTTGTTTTGTTTATATGTTAATGATCTTGAGAGTTATCTTAATCAGGGGGCTGCTGACATACCGAGAATTAGTTCTAGAAATCTTCCAGGTCTACTTCATGCGGATGATTGTGTATTGATTTCCAGAGCTGGTGTTGACCTGCAAATACTTTCAAAAAGATTTAATAATTTTATGAGTGATCTGGGCCTAAAGACAAATACAGCTAAGTCACATGTCATGGTGGTTAGGAAAACTCGTTCGCCTTTAAAGTCTTCATATACCAACCTTCTCCTATTTAGGTGTCCAATTTGATCAAAGAGGCACTTGGCACCATCTCATAGAGGTTAGGAAAAGGTGTTTTCACCAAACTCTTGAGGCTTTATTTAAGTTTGTTAGGAAATTGGGTTCCAAACCAATTGACACACTCATTAACATCTACGTAGCATCCTGCTGTTCTGTTATTATGTACGGGGCAGGAAAATGGGGCTTTTGTAATGCTTCACCCTTGAAGATAATAGAAAAATAAATTCTTAGAAGGCTCCTGGCAGTCCCTACTAGTCTGCCAATTATACTATGTCCTGTGGAACTAAGTTTGGCCCCTTTAATACATCGCATTCAAACTGCCCCAATTATGTGATGGCGATCTATCTGGTCAAAAGATGAACCTGCACTCAAATGAGCAATAATATAGGATTGTTTAAGTCATGACCACATGCATAAAATACCATGGCTTAGCCTTGTCAGAAAGCAGCTTGACCTTATCGGGAAAGCGGACAATTTTTTTTAACCTACAACTTATTGCGACTGTCTCGAAAACTAAGCAGGACTGTGTTAAGGGAACCTAGGGAACTTATGGAGCTGGGCAAGAAGAGAGTGGTTGAATATTTGCCTCTGGTCATCACTGAACGCGCAGAGCCCTACCTTTGTTTCCTTGTTGTCATTCCAAAAGGTTTTATCTCATTAGATTTAGGCTTAGCATTGCCCATTTCTTAGTCTCCTACCCCAGGAAAGTATATTCCGACTACCTCCTTGATCCTTGTCCATGTGACTCTAAATCACCCCAAAATATGCTGCATTTTCTCTTTTTTTCCAGTTATATTCTAAACCATAGAAATAATTTATTATTCCATAATTAAGGGTTTTGAATATTAGTAAATGCAGGCCGGCACTGTATTATCTCCAGCTTTTTAAAACTGAACATATATGTTAAATGATATACAAATTTATTTGCACTGCATTGTGAATAAGGAATATAGTAGGGAAATGATTACACTGTTTGGCATCTTGTGATAATGACCCTTACAAAAAGGCCTTCTTAAATTGATTAGATGTAAGATATATTTGGAAAGATGAAATTCTGTGAGGAGGTTATTAAGATTGTTCTTTTAGGTTGCATATCCGCATTTTAATTTTACATTTTTAAAAATTGAATGTGATTCTCCTCACATATATGGACTTTTTTTACTCATCTCGCACTGACTATTTTACGCAGTTTTAAATGTAATTTATATGAATTTAGCCTTTGTATATATTAATTGAGATCTATTCAAATGTGACAATGATAATAAGATTGTACTTTTAGATTACATACTAGAATTTAATTTTAGTTTTTAGTAATTTTAATGTGATTTGTATTTTACCTTTATGGTTCTATAAACCGAATAAAGAATTTGACTGACTGACACAATCCCCAAAGTACGACCTTCGTGGCCTCCCAATCGCGCACTCATCTGGATGCAGACCCCAAGTTTTCTTCAAAGTAATGCGTCAGTTTATCAGTGTCCATCGCCATGAAGGGGGGATCCATCAATGCTTCCGCCCGAAGGTGCCACAAAGGTATTGCCGGGCGGTCATGAATTCCCCCAAGACTCAACAGGACAGGTGAATGATCCGAGAGGTATTTAGGTAAGTAGGTGATCTCCCCAACCATGGGTGTGAATTCAACTGAGAGAAAGCAATAATCTAAGCAACTGACAGTTCCAGACACTGGAGAGTGACAAGAGAACAATCTCTTCGTAGGGTGATGTTCCATCCAAAAGTCACACAGCTGCATGCCAGCTAAGATGTCCCTAAGTGCCCCTGTTAAATGGGGTTTAGTGTGGCCACGAGGAGGCTCGCCATCCAGCATCCCATCATGGGCACAGTTAACATCCCCTACTAATATCTTCCAAGAAGGGAGTCGCTGCTGTCATCATGGCAGGGAAGAAATCAAGGCAATCAACATTAGGGGCATAAACATTCATGATACATATCTCTCTTCCCTCCAACTTCCCATGCAAAATAACATACCTCCCCTCGGGGTCCACTACATGGTGCAGATATTTAAAGGGCATCCCCGGAGCCACCCAAATAAGGGCTCCCCATGTGAAGCCCGAATAAGAGGTGGCATAAAGCTGTCCTATCCATCGTTTCCTCAAGCAGGTGAGGGTGTCGCCCCAATTATGCATCTCCTGTAGGCATGCCACTGCCAACCCATTATGCTTCAAATAAGCAAACACATGTCTACACTTCTCAAAAGCAGCTATATCACGGATATTCCAGGTAATTAATTTAGTCATGGAGGTGGCCATGGGACACATGGTAATCTTCAATCTCCTGTTATCAGCGTACCATAACTGCGCAAATACCTCACACAAAGAAACCCATTTAGCATACCAAACATAGATCTCAGACACGGAAGCAGGGTCAACAACTCCAACCACACTACACAAGCAAATCATACCCTGATCCAAACTCCCCCCTCCCCTTGGGCAGTACCACCATCCCACTCGGTCCAAAATCAGACAAGATATGGATCTGCGAATTCTGCCCCACACCCCAATTGGAACAAGCACAAAGAAGAATAAAGACAAAATTCCCCATTCTCTTTTCCCTCTTTCAAATAAACTTGTGCTATGCTAGAGGTTGATCAGCTGGTGGGGTGCGAGGCAGAAGTCCTCCAGCCCCCCACACGGGTGCCCACCTCTGGATGGTAAGCCTCCCACTGACACCACTCAAATATAATCAGTGGGAAGAGCCCTCCTCCACAGTACTCCAGGGAGACATTTCACCACATATGAACATCACCACATGTATGTGTCACTCCATTCAGCGGGCCTAGTCACTTAAGTCAGGTCTTCGCTTGGGCAATCCACCATCTCAAATGGAGGTGGACTCATTCGGGTCTCGGTCTACAGGCTGGTCTTGTGAGGCCACATCTGAATCAGGGATAACCTCTGTGACCTGCAACGTCCCATCAGGGCAAACTCGAATTCTTCCTGGACTCCCAGTCTTATCACTAGACCTCCATTGATTTTGCCACCTATGATCTCGGGCAGACCTGCCCGATGTTGACGATCGGGTCGATTCCGTTGCGGGCACCAGACAAGCACCCGAGTTTCCCCAGGAATCCAGCCATTCACTTGCCTCTGCAGCCGTGAAAAAAAACCAGGACTTTCCCTTGGCTTTCAACTCGCAGTTTGGCGGGAAAGACGAGGCTATATTTAAGGTTAAGGTCCTGAAGGTGTCTTTTCACAGCAAGAAACGTTTTCCATTGGTCCTGTACTCTTTGTGTGTAATCCGGATAGATTGAGATAGGATGTCCCTCAAACAGCAAGGGCCCTCGGATGCAGATGGTCTGTAGGATTGCATCCCGGTCTCTAAAATTGAAAAACCGAGCTATAATAGCTCTCGGTGGTGCACCAGGTTTAGACGGAGGTACGAGTGCTCTGTGCGCTCGCTCAATAGTGAAGAATTTAGAGAGCCTCTTGGAGACCAGGACAGTTGTAATCCATTACTCCAGAAAAAATTCAGCTGATTGTCCTTCCGCTTTCTCTGGGAATCCCACAAAATGCAGATTGTTTCTACGTGACCTCCCTTCAGAGCCAGCCATTCATCCAGGTGCACCACTTCTTATGGAGCATACGAACCTCTGTCTGCAGGGTGCTTACATTATGCTCAGTAGTAGTTACAAGGTCCAATACTTTGTGCAGATGACAATGCAGCAAGTTCACCTCAATGGTGGAGTCTAGTTCACCTCAATGGTGGAGTCCATCTTATGTAACATTTCCTCCCATGTAGTCTGGATCACAGCCAGAACATCTGCAAGGAAGGGAGCCATCCCCACCCCCGCAGGAGTCCCTCCCCTCGTTCTTCTGAGTTCATCTCCTGGACTCCGGGGACAGTGGCTGCACTAAATTAAGGATCTCGTTAGCCTGGGATGCCGGTTTCCTTTCTCCTTCACCATCCTAGCCAACCACCAGGTAACAGGCTACCAGAAGAAACAAACCAGAGACACTTCGGCATATTTCACATGGGTATTCGCCACTATCTTCTTTGTTGGGGCGTCACACCCTGCAGCGGAGGTCAGGCATCCACTCAGTAGTCTCCCACTGCCTCATTCATCAAATACTTCCTAGCGCAGGCCTCAGGGGGTTTACACCAGTGGTCAGAAGGTCCAGAGAGCAGCCCCAATGGGGCCTCACGGAGGCACCACCAGGGCAACGCAGATGACAGAGACCACAACAAACACTTGCATAACAGTCTCGCCTGAGTCCAGCATTCTCTAGTCATTTAGGAGCTCGTCACACACTGGGGCAGTCCTGCAGCTCTGCCATCCAAGCGTTAATAAGGAGTCTGGAAGTTACACCAACCATCTCGCTCTTTGCAGGGTTGACTCACATTTCCCCTGCAGACCACCAACAGAGTGTGTCCCAGTTCCCACAGGGGCCACAGCACCAGGATCCACAGGTGGTCACTGCCACACTTCTCGTGCTCCCTTCCACTTCAGGCAGAGGGCCGGTCTCCTCAGCACATCAGTACCACTGCTCCTTCAAGGGCCCGCAGGGACCCGGCCCGTGGGACCCAGGCTGCCCCTTCTCGTCACGGGGGCCTGGCAGATAAAGGGCCCCTTTTTCCAACAGGCGCATGGATAAGTTCCCAGTCAGCCTCCCCACACTGTCCAGGCCCGTCTCTGTCCACATGCACAGGGCCCCTGGCTCACCTTCAAAGTGCCACTGCAGGCCGTAACCTCCACGGGCCAGTCAATCCAGAGTCATGGCTCCCCGCAAGAGCCCGTCCTCTCCCAGCCCAGGGGACCATTGGTCTGCTTCAATCTCCCCTCTGATAGCAAGTTTAGGCATCATAATCAAGATATAGATTTTATCGCATGGACCAATCAAAATCTCATGGGTTTTCTATATTTTCATCTGGACTCCTCCACACTTTTAATGCCATTACTGTATCTATACTGACTCTCCTCTAATTCTGCATCCGCTCTCTTCATTTTCACTCCCTTCCTTGCTTGGATGTTCTTATACCACTTAAAGAGTGCAACCAGAAATGAGCAATTATCAGAAGGGCTTCAAAATGGAACCCAATATTCCACTTTCCAAGTTTCCAAACCATTTGCCAACTGCAGCAAATCCATTTTGAATTGCTTCCCAAGCACATGTTGCTTCAAACTCTTTCAAATCTCCCTTCAGATCAGTAATATTCTTGATATAGTTCCTCAAATCTTTACTCTTGTCAGGGATGTAAGTGCAGCATTGCTGAACTTTTAACATCCAACAGACCCCGACTTCTTTCGTGAGGAGGATGTCTAAAGCAAGTCTATTCTACAAAACCATGGATCTTATAGCTACCATTTCAGTAGATACAACTAATAAAGCTCCTGCTGTACTGGTGGAAAGTTTATGAACTATAGTAGACTACTTTCTAATCTTTTTTATTAAGTTTAAGAAAGCTTTATTGAAATAATAAGGTACATTGTAACAGTACATATCTAATATCTGTTAAGAAGTATAATAAAACTTAGTAAAGCAAAAAGATACAAGGCAGTTGAAGCATTGAAAGGAGTGAAATAATGCATTTTAAGGACTACAGACCGATGACGAAAAGCTTAACAAAAAGGTACCATATTATGTAATGCATTTTATAATTTTATGCTAAAAGGGAAAAGAAGGGAAAAGTGAAGAGAGAAAAATAATGAAGACAATAAATGTAATAATACATATAGTCAGAATTTACCGAGAGCAATTATTATGAATAATCAAAAGCAATGCATATAGGGATAACAACAATTAACATATTAATAATGTAATAAACAATACATGAAAAGTTTATGGCGGTTGAAAAATAAAATTACTGTCCTGGATCCGAGCAGGAGGAGTAGATAAGTAAGTGGTAAGAGGTGACCACAAATGTCCTTCTGAAGAAGTGTTGATATGTGGAGGTGGCAGAAGCTCAGTCAAGTTTATGATGGTGACATAGTAAGTTCCACCATCTAGAAAAAGTAACTTTGGAAGCGTCTTTCCAATTAGACGTAATGATTTGAAAAGCAACAGCAATAAGCAAATCTACAAACTTTCCCAGTTTACGAGCACCAATCCATATAGAGGAGGATCTGACCCAAAAAATAGACTTTATCTCAAAAGGAAAGGTAATAGAATATATAACTGAAATAGTTCTGCAAATCCTCTTCCAAAAAGAGACAATGTAAGGCAATAAAAAAATTAGTGAAAGTATGTTCCTGGTATATTTGTACAGGTCCAACATGAGTTTGACAAGCTTGAGATATACTTACAAATAGATGTAGCAGTTGAAAACAGTCTCTGATAAAAGTAATATAACATTTGTGTAGTGCTAGCATTGCGCAAGGTATGATGAACTTTCTCCCAAATGGAATTCCAGGTTTGTATGGAAAAAGAGTGTTGTAATTCTGCTTCCCATAAAAGTTCTATTTTGTATCTGGGACGATTAGGTGTAGAGTAGTGGAGATGTTTACATATGTAGGAGGCCTTAAAGGGTGGGGAAAGGATTGATTGCACCGGGAAAGGATTGGGAGTAGAGGGACGAGCCTGCAAAAGTAAAGAGAAATGTTGTGTGATAGATTTGTTTTGTGATTCATACTTGAGAGAGAAGGCAGCGGAAAGGCAAATTTGGTTTGACCCTCAGATGAAGAAAGGAAACGTGTCCCTTGAAATAGATGTTTGACCTGAATTATTCCCTTAGCAACTCAATCTTTCCAAAAAATAGTGCAATTTGATATTGTGCCCTATTAAGGATTCTAGGAAAACATGCGAAGATGCGAGAGATCTTGTAAGAAACAGAAATAAGGTGAATATAGAATGCATAATTGTAGGTGATACAAAAGAGCATGGGGGAAATGAGCCAAAGACTGAAAAGGGAAAGGAAAAATTCAAGAACCCTTCAACTGATGCCAGACCGTTGAAGGTGTCTCGGTAGCTGAATGAATGTGAGGTAAAACTTGTTTAATTAAAATGGAGGAATGATACTGTCGAAAGTTAGGAAAATTGACTCCACCATTATATTTAGGTTTGCACAAAAAAGATAAGGAAATACGTGCTTGCCTTCTGTTCCATAAAAATTTACCAAGGGAACTATTAAGAGACTTGAAAATTTTCAGAGGGATTTTAACTGGTAGCATGGATAGATAAAAATTCATGACGGGGAGTATCATCAGCTTTATTGTATTTAACCTAGCCCACCAGTATAGACAAAGAGGAGGCCATTTCTCTGACATTTGCCAGACCTAGATCCTTTGGGAGTGCCTGCTTAGCCCAGGGAATGTGAGTTTCTTGAATACAAACTTAGGGGGTGATTAGGATGGTGGGCGGATCGCCATCGCCGGCCCGGCGGTGGCGATCCACCCGCCATCGCAACCCGACTTACCCCCGCCATATTATAATGGCGGGGTATCGCGGCGGACGCAAAGTGCGTCCGCCGCTTCTCTGCCAGTCGGCAATCGTTCCGATTGCCGGCCGGGCGGACTTGGGCCACAATATGGTGGCGGTGCCTAGCAGGCACCGCCATCCATATTATGATGATGATTGCGGTGGCTGGCCTTTCCATGGTGGCGATGCCGCCATGGAAAGGCTGGTGGGGATGTGCTTTGGGGGCCTGTTGTGGGCCCCCGGGGGTGGGGGCTGCACTTGGGGGTACCTACGGTACCCCCCTCCATATGCATGCACAAGGTGGCAGGCACCGCGCGGTGCCTGCCACGTTGTGCATGCAAATGCAAAACCATGGCACTTTGGCATTGCGGCGGGTGCTGCTGTAAGCAGCACCCTCCGCAATGTAAAAAATGCGGAATGCGACCGCCAGGGTGGCGGTCGCATCCTAATTAGCGGTGCGGGACCGCCGCATGTCTGGTGGCCGGTCCCAACACCGTGAGGATGGCGGGCGGACTCAGGTCCGCCCGCCATCCTAATAGGCCCCTAAATCTGATTTCATAACTCTTAAACCAATAGGAGCCCACCTTCCCTTATTCCTGTCATTGAGACAACAGATATTGATCGTACAAATTCATAATTTATGTCCTGCCATTCTGTATTCTGCAAAATCCCATCTTCCCTTGCATGATCTTGTTACAATTCAAAAATCCCATGTAACCAAGTGAAGCTATGACTCACCTCTGCTCATATGAAGTAAAAAGCCCTAGAGGCGAAGTAGCCCAGCGAAACCTGTTTCTGTTGTTTGCAATACCTGTTTTCTCTTTTCAAAAGCCTTTATAGTGCTATCCAGCTGTGTGCCTCATCGGCCACCCACACAAACCCTTGCCCACACCCCTTCCATGCAGACCCCACACTCTTGAAACCCGCTGTCCACCCTGGCGTGTGACCTCCCCCCCACTACTCCATAGAAGCAGTTGGACTGAACCGGTCTATTGATGATTGTGTGCCCCCCTCTAACCCCAGACTCCGTTTAACCCTATTTTACTCATGAAAGCCACTCTCTTACCAAGAAACCCCCAAAGAAGAAAATGAAGAAGAAAAATCATTATAATGCAAATATAGGTATACAGATAGTAATACATATTCATACATAATTATAAATGCTTATCCTTATCTTATATCAATAAATTCATGCAGACCTGACTGGCTGAGTTAATTTACCCAAGTGTCAAGCTTTCTAAAAACTCCTTTGCTTGACTGCCGAAGTAAAGAAGTAGGATTTTTTCAGGAAAATCAAGTTTGCCTGAGTTCATTAAGAAAACTTGGGCTTCCTTATTCTGGAATGCTGGTACAATTGTCGGAGGTGCCATCTCCTTACAACTGTTATGTGGCAAATGTCCTGTCTAACAAAAAACTCACACCCTTTAGCGAATTGCTTCAAATCCAGACGTGCCAGATCCTAAATGGCCTGTTGTAACAAAATATTACTGAGGTAAATCAAAATTGCCCTGGGCTTTGACCCCTCCTGCTTGAACCAGGAGTTTTGTTTGAAGGGAAATCAATGAGCCCTCTGCGCTTCCACATACCAGTTCCAGTTGGAATGTTCCATAAAAGCTTCCTTGAAGAGTTCCACAATATATCTGTGGGCATCCCCCCCTTCCGCCCCTTCGGGGATACCCATGACCCTAAGGTTATTCTGCCTGTGTCTATTTCCAAAATCCTCCAGCTTCCACTGGGTGTCGATCAGTTGAGCCTCCAACATTCCAGTTGCTGTCTTGTGAGTTGTTGAGTCATTTTCCAATGTTAAGATTCTGTTCTCTGCTTCTTCCATCCTTTCAGAAAATTCAGAGCATGTCTTGGCAACTCGGTGGATGGCTCCCTGCATCTTGTGACAGGCTGATTGTGTTCTACGACTCTGTTTGTGTCTCATCCTGGTGTGCCATAATTCTTTGGTAGATTGTTTCCAATGAGATGGTATCTGGGACTCCTTGAGTGACCTCACCTCTTCCGGGGGACCACCTCCAGACAGGGGAGAACAGAGCAATCCCAAAGCAGTTCTTTTGCCCTTGATTTAGCCCCCTCCTGTTGTGATGCCCCCTTTTTTATTACTGTGCCAGTTAGATCCGAACATATTGAAACTGATCGGAGGGCTTGTTTCTCCCCCAGGCTGCTCACATCCCTTAGTGCAGTGCATTTTATTCATCTGACTTTCGTGGGACTTTGCTGGGTTTGGATATGCAATTGTATTATGAGAGATGAGTTATTGCTATCCCCCGCTAGTTAAGTTAAATTAATACATTTATAACCGGTCAATTGATGCACATATTTAATTCAATTTTAGCTAAACGTTTATGTATGAATGTCACCCTCAGGCATGGCGGACCGTCCTAGGTTTTTGTCTTTAGAAGTGTATTTGTACTAATTTTAGGCAATTGGACTTAGAGGCGCATCTACGCAAATTGACGTATGCTCACTGTATTGCCCAAAAACAATGCATTGTATACTTTTAAAAATTGTTTTATGCTACTTTAATGGCCTATGGCCGAAATAAAGTATTTACTTCAACATAGTACAGTACCCAGAGAATTTACCCTGGGACCTTGTCTGGTCGAATCTGATTCTTCCTCGTCAGACCAGTCTTAATGGTCAGAGAGTGAAAAGAAATTATTCCCCAAATCCACATCCGCACAAGCCTCAAGGTGCTGCCCAGCTGGCATTCAATGTGGCTGTAGTATATCCCCAGCAAGGATCTCATATAAGACAGTTTCCCCTATTGGAGTCTGGGACATAACTTCAATTGCAGGAGCTTTCCCAGCCAGACCCCCATCAAGCTATCGTAGTTATGTGCTCCCAAAGTATACACCTGAGGGGCAGGAGGCGCCAGACCCAATCCTGAGTCCGTGATAGAGTCAGCCAGTTCCCCCTTGGATATTGTTACAATTCCATCTGCTGCTATGGAGTGCTTAGTACTCACATCCTTCGCCCCTCGAGGGGTTTCAGAGGCTCCAGTGTTTGTAAACGAAGCTCCAAGAATCCAGGGAATTGCTGGACAAGCCTGCACTGTCATCCAAGGGCAAGAGCGTTTTCTCAAAGAACTTCACCACAAAGCCTGCCAGTGTCGCCAGTTTCAAGCCTCCTGCAGCCGCTGCTGCTTCAGGACTCTGGTCATTATTGATTCTCCTTGTAACGGTTTGGTCCGAATGGCGGAGCCCTGTCTCCGCTCTAAATGCGTGTTGATCACCGCAGCGAGCTTTTGATCCTCTCGCGGTCTTGGGAGGCATCTCCACAGCCCAGTGCACAGAACGGCATTCTGCCTTGAGAACGCCCAGCAGACCACTCAGGCAATTAATATCCTGGTAGGTCTGTCCAGCGAAGCCAGACCTTTCAAAGCCAGTGGTGACAGCTGGCAAGGAGTAAGCAAATTATATCCACGACTTCATCTTAGACCTCCATTACACGGGGAGCGAAACAGAACACGGTAAGAGCCAATTTCAGAGGAGTACCAAATGGCCATCCTTATATGGCCATCATCTTTGCTTCCTCCGCAAGTGACCTCTTCATCGTCTAATTTTTTTATTTATTTTCCATTGCTTAGCAGATTTTTAACATTTCTTAACCTTTTTATATGCATTATTTTCAACCTTATTTTAACATACAGTTTTTCAGTATATATTAAATAATTGGATATATTTTCTACTATTATTTAATTTATAGTTTACAACTTTTTACATTTTGTCATATTATTTTTTGACATGTTTTACATGACTAATAATATTTTACATTAGACATTTATTCCACATTTTTGCAATATTTCCCATTCATTTTATGGGGTGAATAGTCTTTTTTTAGTTTTATTTAGTGGGCATTTTTTTTTAACACCGCTTTCTATTTTGTAACCTATTTGTGTTATTTTACTCAATTTCCCAGAACCAGGCTGTGTTAAAGAGCTGCTGTTCGTCCGAACAGGTAAGTCCTTTGTTAAAGATTATAAAGGGTTTTGAGGGTAGGGAGGGCCTAGGGGGAGGTCTACAAGTTAGTCATAGTGTTGTTTGTGGTTTTTTTTATTATTAAATGTATTAGTGTTACTGTTTTTCACTAGTTTATTGTTTTGGCTTTTCATACACTAATTTAGTAACGTACCTCTATGTTATGTTAAATTGTGTTATTTTAGTTACATTTTTATGATTAACTGTTATGTATATGTATTTTTGTGACTGTAATGTGTTTTGCTGGTGAGTTTTTTCATTTACTATACAGGTTTTTTTCTACAAGCGTGTCCTATGGGAATTGGAAGTTGACTTTTTTTTAAGGAAATCCTTTTTGGCTTTTAATAAACCACTGCTTTTTACTTTTTATTTCATTTTTAGGTTTCCTGAAGCATTTCTTGTTTTTCAAACACTTTTTTTTTTATGGTTCCTAGATACTTTGGATTGCTTTGAGGGATTTCTATTGGATACATTTTATTTTAGCATTTTTTTGGGCCTTTTTGAACAATGTTTTTCCCAATTTAAGTGGATTTCTATTTTTGTATACATGGATACAGACAAAGATCTGCAGCTACAAAACAGTATGTTTTATTTATTTATTTTCCTTTGGGTGGGAGATGTGATATTATATTGTTTGTGTAAACATTATGTGATTGTTATGTGAAATTTTTTGTTTTCTCTGTTGTAATTATTTTATGTGATGGACTGAGTTTATTTTTATCTTTGTTGGTTGGTCAACTTTTACATTTTATTAAAACTAATTTATATATAGTTGTATTATATAAGTCTTCATTAACTTTGTAATTTTTGAATTTGTCATAGTTTTTGAGGACTTTGGTAGGTTGCTATTTATTTTATAATACGCTTTTAGTTATGATTTCTAAGTAATCTACTACTTTGCTATTTTGAAGAGTTTGACTTTACATTGTAACATCTCATACATTCTTTTGGTTTCTTTTCTAAGTTTAGGGTCAATTTGGCTGACAGATTGTTCCATTCGTAGTTCTTGGTAGCTTTTCTATTTTTGCAATGCTTCTATAAATTTTTTAAATGTACGTTGGGTTCTGCATAGAATGGATTGGAAGGCATTGTGCCACCCTTCCACTGCATTGTTTTGGCTTCCTGTGCCAAGACGCTGTCATAGACATTCCACCATGGTATTTGAAATTTGGGTTGGCATCTATGTCCAGAGCAATGTAGTCTGCCAACCCAAGTATCTTCAAAATAGTCCATTGGGGGACTAAGTCTGTCTTCATTTTGTTGGTAGAAAGGGCTTTCTATTAGTAAATTGTAGTGGTTGGCTCCCTCTGTGACAGGGACATAGGCTAGTGATATACATTTTTAAATTTCGAAGGCAAATTGGCTGTTTGTGGAATATTCGACACTTAGGGCCTGATTCCAGTTTGGCGTCCCAAGACCGCTGTGTCTGCGGTGACGGTCTGACAGCAGCCTTCCCGGCGGTCTGCCCGCCATATTACTAGGATGTTGGGTTGATGTTCGAAAGACCGCCAGAGGACCGCCAATACTGCCAGTCATTCGCAGATCACTGAGGTGGCGGTCGGGAATAAGCAGCTGTCATAGGGCGGTACAGAGAAGTTCACCTTCGCCTGTATTACGAGTTGGCTGTTCAACAAGCTGACCGTGGTGGTGGGACTGCCTGCTTTGAGTCGGCGGGATCGAAGGATTAGAGTTTTGCATACTCACCCATTTCTTTTTCTTCCCTTCAGACTCTGACGTGAATCCTTTTGTCCAGGTCCCCCCTTCACAGCAGCATCTTGACCTTGAAGAAAACGACCCTGTTGGCGCTGAAATGCAGGTAAGTCAGTTTTGTACCATATACTCATTGACTGGACTGGCCACAGATGGTCCAGACTCCAGCAAAGGTTGTAGGTATTTTTTGACATGTGTCATGCATATGTGTATATTTGACACATGTGCAGTAAAAATATACACACGTGCATTGACAAATATGAAAAAACATTCACCGTTGTCAGGAAGACCGTTGCCAGCCCATTGGAAATCTTAAAATACGGCGGGTGGGAGACCACTGCCACGGTGGTCTTCTTCGGACAGCCGCCACGGCGGTAAAGCGGTCGGACCGCCAAACTCGTAATCGGCCCCTAAGTGCAGATTTTTGGGAGTGTCACCATATTATTTTATTGAAATGATAGTAACAGCCTTGTATTGCTGTGTGGGGGTAGATTTTTAGCATGGTTTGAATCATGGCTTGCTCAAAGCCTATAAATATTTTTTGGGGGTAGTAGTGATTTATTTTATGTTTTAGATGATTTAAGAGTTCATACTAAGTTCTGCTTTGCTTATTTTGTAGTAGGGCATATATAAAGGCGATATTTGTGTTTTGATATTCACTATGTATTTTGAAGGACCCATCCATCATCCCTGCTTTACATTGGCTAGGTTTTACTAAGTTTTCTGCTGTGATAAATATTTGGATTCGTTACTCATTATTTAGGTTGACATGTAAAAGGAAATGCTCCACATTATGTGTAATTGTTAAATGTCCAGGTATGTGTATTTTGGTATCTTCTAGGGACAGGTGTGTTATCACTGGTGGCTTTTTTAGTTCATACAATTAAATGCATTAAAGTGGGGATAGGTGGTAGTTGCCCTGTTATGTGTTCGGGGACTTTAGGTAATAGATCTTTAAGGATTTTGGTTGGGGGCTCCCGGAAGCTAGTGATTGCCTCTCTTATATCCTGCAATATCTCCCTTACTTATATTTCTCTTACAGTTGGGGGGTGGTTGTGCTACCTTACATGAATTACAACATCATCTTTTGTAGTTGCACTTCCATAACAAGTATTAGAATAATATTTAGTATATTTCCAGTTTATATTTACTGATGATGCTCTTCCTTGTCTATAGTATGGCTTATCTGATTTAGTAACTGCTTTCCTTTCTGTGAAACAATATATTTGGCAGTTTCTGTCATTGTATCTGAAAGTAGTGTTACAGTATAAATATATATAACATTTTTAAGTTTGTACGTTTGTTATTTACGTCTAAAATATGCAACTGCTTCTATTTTGTATACTTACATGTATGTTCTGCTTAAATGTTTCACACAGATTTACAGCTTTTCTGTTGGGGGTGTTTTAATGTGGAGCATTCTGCTGGTTGGAAAAAAACAATAAGTTTAATTTTAAATGTAAATTTGTTGGTAATTTCTGATGGAGCAGGGTTTTCCGTAAATAAACCTCCTTGGATTAAATCACCCATTGTGTGAAAATCATTTAGGGGCCGATTACGATGGCGGTCGGAAAACCATTCCGTCCGCTGTGGCAATGGGAAAAGACCGCCCGCATGGCCTGCGGCACCACCGCCGATCACATTACGATGCACTGCCGGAAAAATCCGACCGCCGCGGTCGAATTCCAAGAAACACCGCCGGGCACATGCGGAAAAGGCGAAATTCCGTCCACGGCGGTCGGATTCACTGCGGAAAGCTCACAAACCACCGATACACAAGCGGAATTTCCACAAGTGCAATTATGATGTTACCGCGGTGCCTGCGGTACGACCGCTTGTTTCCGACCTCCACGATTGTCATCAATGATGAATGGGAGAGCCGGAGGAAGGACAATTGCAGTCCGACCGCGGCAGTCGTGCGGAAATAGTAATGGCGGTCGAAAGCAACTACACCACAAAACTACCAAATGTGGCTGTGTATCTGGCTCAGCCAATAAAAACAGCTAACACACCCCATTGACACATGCCCCTGGCAAATAAAAACTACAAATCCCAGCTCAACACAGACAAGACACCTGACATGAATACTCCGTTTGGACACACCCACATAGCAGAGCATAAAACCAGCCAATGCATGACCACAATTCTTTGCACAACTCCAAAACTGAAGGGCCCAACAATACCACACAAAGGATAGGCAACCCTGCACACATCACACCATCACAAACACACACACACCACACACATCACCACCACCACCTTCACACCTGCACTCTTAACCACTCAGCACATCACACACCATGGCACAGAAGATGCCCAAATTCACTGATGGTGAGTTGTCAGTCCTGGTGGATGAGATTATAAGAGTTGAGCCATATATTTTAGAAAGCAGGGTCCAACAGACCCCAGCAGCCAGGCAAAATCAAATGTGGCAAAGGATAGTTGACAGAGTCAATGCTGTAGGGCAAGTTCCACGCAACAGGAAGGAGATCAGAAAGAGGTGGACTGACCTCAAGAGCAAGGTCAAGGAGAAGAACAGCAAGAACCGTGAGCTGGCAAACCGGACTGGCAGTGGCCCTCCCATTCCACCAAGAACATTCAACGCATGGGAGGAGAAGGTGCTTGGCATACTGCACCCAGAGAGTTGCACTGGAATTGATGGGGGAATGGAGGCTGGTAAGTACCAACAAAAGTCTGCCATAACACTGCTATGTAGTAGCTTGCACAACTAAAAAGCAACACCTCCTAGGCCCAAATGTACTCCTGTCCACCACACTCCCCCCAAACATGTCTCATAGATCCCACAATAACTCCCTCTCATTCACAACAAAGGTACATAACAATATTTACATGGGGGCACATGTACAGGCAGCCAGCACTACAACTCCCAACAGGCCCCCTTGTCCCACAGCTGAGCAGGATGTAGCATTCCCCACACCCCCAAGAATGGGCCAGCCATTTCCCTCCAATGTGTAACCTTACAGGTAGGTAGCCATCTCAACAGGGAGGGGTCTTTGTGACTGGGAAGTCTGCACTACAACTCCCAACAGGCCCCCTTGTCCCACAGCTGAGCAGGATGGAGCATTCCCCACACCCCAAGCATGGGCCAGCCATTTCCCTCCAATGTGTAACCTTACAGGTAGGTAGCCATCTCAACAGGGAGGGGTCTTTGTGGCTGGGAAGTCTGCACTTCAACTCCCAACAGGCCCCCTTGTCCCACAGCTGAGCAGGATGGAGCATTCCCCACACCCCCAAGCATGGGGCAGCCATTTCCCTCCAATGTGTAACCTTACAGGTAGGTAGCCATCTCAACAGGGAGGGGTCTTTGTGGCTGGGAAGTCTGCACTACAACTCCCAACAGGCCCCCTTGTCCCACAGCTGAGCAGGATGGAGCATTCCCCACACCCACAAGCATGGGGCAGCCATTTCCCTCCAATGTGTAACCGTACAGGTAGGTAGCCATCTCAACAGGGAGGGGTCTTTGTGGCTGGGAAGTCTGCACTACAGCTCCCAACAGGCCCCCTTGTCCCACAGCTGAGCAGGATGGAGCATTCCCCACAACCCCAAGCATGGGGCAGCTATCGCATTGCTCTCCCAAAACTTACACGTAGGTAGTGACTGCATGCACACCGCCATCCTTTTCTAAATGCATGTAGCCACATAACCACATCAGCACTAACATGTCAGCCAACTTGGCATAGTTTTAAATGCCACATCCAGTGTGCAGACATCTAAGTGCACATAACTGTCACATATTTTGAACTCATACTCACCAAGTCACAAGTGAAACAAATGCATCCCACAATCATGCACAACAGAGAATGCAATGTGGAAGTGCCATGGTGTCTGAGCATGAAGGCCCATCTCAACACCAAACATGCATGGTCTACATGAAAAAAAGGAAAGTACATGTGATTCCAAAGCTATGTATAACATGACAATGGTTCCTTCTAGCTCTGTTGAAATAGATTACATGAACAGCTAAATGAAAAGACGCACAACAGAAAGTTGATGTCACGCAATTAGGTAGATGAGGACATGTCCGTGTAGTTACACTATCTGTACACTGCACCAAGTTTCAATTCACAACGGACACCATGGACTACTAAGGTATGTACCTCAACGTCATGTCATGGTGCACAGTATATAGCAGGCATACAAAGTCATTGCATTGTAAAGTGTTTGTTGTATCAAATGTCTCAAACAATTGTCTAACATCAAGCTTGTTGCGTGCAACTCAATTACCATATGACCTCTGTTCAACAGGAGATCAACAACTAACTGCAGAGGATGACACCAACATGCGGAGCCAGTCTCCCCCCCCCGGAACGTGAACTCTCGGATGCAGATTGCCCAACATTCTCGGACGAAGATTCTCAAGCTGGCCCCTCTGGTGTGGCAGGGACTAACATGTCTCAAGCCCTCATTGTCCCCACCACCACCACCACAGCAAGAACAACTGTGCTGCCCCCATCCACTACGAGCTGTGTGGCCTCCACCACCACCACCACCACAGCAAGAACAACTGTGCTGCCCCCTGCCACTACGACCTGTGTGGCCTCCACCACCACCATCACCACTGCTGCCTTCAACACACGCCCAGCCACGGTGGTTACCAACACCACCACACAATCACAGCATGCCAGGGAGAGTGTGCCAGTGCATCGGGGGACTATGCCACAGGTCCGTGTCAGGAGGGCAGGTGGGAGTACAACTGGGGCAGAGACACAGGAGGACAATGACCCTGAATCCCTGGCCACCATTGCAAGAGTCCTTGGTGCCTACCAAGAGAACCATGGAGTAATGGGCCAGCTTGCTGAAGACATGCATGAGATCTGCCTGCTGCAGCAGTCCATGGACACACGGATGGGTCAACTTGTCGACCTTGTTGGCCAGCTAGTGGGTGTTCTGAGGGACAGACTCCCAGCCCCAAGTGCAGCTCAACCCCCCTCCAGTGGATTGCATGCTGTGCAGCCCACCATTCCAGCTGCAGCCACAGAGAGGGGTGTGCAGGAGGAGAGTGAGTCCTCAGACACCACTGACCCTGCAGCAGATGCCCCCCCTCCTAAACGCACCAGGGGCCGTCCGAGAATCCACAGGGGAGGATTTGGTGGCAGGCCACCATACCAACGCCACTCACAGAGCCAGCCATGATGGTATCTTGTTGTTCCCCTTTGCATTGACTATGTTGACTATCCTTGCCCACATTGCCATGTTGATGGCCTGAGTCTGTTGGACTGTGTGACTTCAGCTTTGTGGTGACTACATTATTTGTCTCATCTACCATGACTGACAACTCATTTATTCACTGTTCACATTTATGTACATATTCCCTTCACTTGCACAAAAACTAATTTTAAATAAACACTCTTCACATACCTATGTCTGTGTGAGCTACATGTTTATTCCAGTATGTACAATGACAAATCAGATTTCAATGTTCCAACAGCTCTGAAGGAGAGGAGGCATTGAGATGACACTAGGCATCAAGGTACAAAAACAAGCACACATAGCAATGATCAACAACCTCAACATACACATGGATACAAATACCCTGTGCCACACACATCAGCCCTTATCACACACACAACGACAGCCAGCAGTTAAAATTCTCTATGCCTTGATACTAACATCCAAGCAAACACACAATGTCACTGTTCTACAAGGTCACTTACATTCAAGGGAAGTAGTTGGCAATGAGCTGTTGACGCAGGTCAACACCTTCCTCTTCACCACTATCGTCCGCACTGGAAGTGTGTGGGTGTGCAGGAGGGGGCATCTGCTGCTCATCGTCATCCAGGATCAGCGGAACGGCTTTGCGCAAGGCAAGGTTGTGTAGCATGCAGCATGCTACAACTATCCGGCACACCTTTTGTGGGGAATACAACAGAGGACCTCCGCTCTTGTCCAGGCACAGGAATCGGGACTTCAGGAGGCCAAAAGTGCACTCCACCACACGTCGTGTCCTACCATGTGCCTCGTTGTAGCTGACTTCACCCGGGGTACTTGGATTCCACAGTGGGCTCAGCAACCACGGCCTGTTGGGATACGCTGAGTCCCCTAGGTGTGACATACACAAAGAAATGTTGTGATACAAACAGTTGACGAGAACAGCATGTTACACACAGCACACTACTTGACTCAGTGTACTCACCTACAAGCCATGCACGCTCTGGATGTAGATTTTCCATCAGCCGGGGTACAATGCTGTTCCGCATGATGTAGGAGTCATGGGCGGAGCCAGCAAATCACGCACAAACATGGCTGATGATCATATCAGCTTGGCATACCACCTGCACATTTATGGAATGGTAGTGCTTCCTGTTCCTATACACCTGCTCACGTGCCAGTGGTGGGACAAGGGCAATGTGTGTGCCATCACTGGAACCAACTACATGAGGAATGTGGCCAAGGGCATAAAAACCAGCCTTCACAGCAGGCAATTCTGCTGTATTTGGGAATCGTATGTATTGGTCCTTGTATAGCATCATTGCGGACACCACATCCCAGAGCACCATGCTGAATGTGGCTTGCGACATCCCACCGGCGCTGGCCACCGTGTATTGGAAAGAGCCCGTAGCAAAAAAATACAGCGCTGCCATGATCTTCACTGTTGGGGATAGGGCAGTTGGATATGTTCGTTGAGGCCTCAGATGGGGCTCCAACTGAGCACACAGCTCTTGCAGTGTAACGCGATCCAGACGAAATTTCCGGATGATGTCCACATCCTCCATGTCCGCCAGGACTGTGAAAGGCCGGTGCATATTTGGTCGTCGCCTACATGAAATGGAAGAGGACTAATGTTATTCAAATTACACAATGAGATTTGTCCGACTTCTCACATCTTGACTCACGCAGCAGAAACAATGAATGTACTTCAACAATTGCTTAATCCACAACTCAGATGCAGAGACACCTTCACCACATGTGTTTTTACAAGTGGTCATGTTGTACATACTGACTACCCCAAAAACATAATCAGAGGTTGTGAATGGTACACCAATACATCTGGTGTCCCCAGGCCTAGGAGTAGGTGACACAGCAGATGTATGAGACAGCAACACTGCTGACTCATATGTAGCTGCTTTACCTGCCACGCCTTCTTGCTTAATTTGCACAGACCACTAGTTATCATCACAATGTGCACAGTGTGTGTGTAAGTTGATCACATATCCTACTTAAATCAGCTATGGGCACAGTAAAATACAACCATTATGTGGTCAGGCAATCATTACTGTTGTTTGATTAGCCATCTCACACATTGAGTTGATTTCAAACCTGAGACAACATCATACAACCAATAGATGTACATCCACACACATATCATAGGTGACGTGAGTAAGTGCATGGCAATGCATGTCACATTTTCCACAGACATGGCATGTGTAGGCATCAGTGAGTTGAATGTCACACTAGTATTCATTGTACAAAACAAGTGCAGTAAGACACTATGGAGGCATAGTGTTCAATTGTTAAATTTGACTATTGCCATTGCTAGTGCATAATGTGTCCATATGTGCGGTAGGCGTGCACCGCCACCGCGGGTCCGCTCATTGGCTACACTTGAAAGATGCAGCATAGCGGAAGCGACCGCCTGGCCTCCGCGGTGTGACACCACCAATGCCATTGCAGACAATGGGAACCGCGATCGCGGTAGTGAAATGCTACTTTGAAAACCGCAGTAGGCGTGCACCGCCACCGCGGGTCCGCTCATTGGCCACACTTGAAAGATGCCAGCCAGGTGGACCAATTGCAGCAGCTGACTGCCACTGATACCACCCCAGGGGCCTATAAATCTCTGTGGGAGAGCCACACATTTCACATGCATTCAGACACTGCTGACTGCCATTCCTCTACAACTGCATATTTTTCAGTATCCTGGACCCAGTGATGGCGAGAACAGAGAATGTCAGGGCCCGTCCCTTCACTACAGAGGAGCTGGAGCTTCTGGTGGATGAGGTCCTTGCACAGTATGGGAGGCTTTTTGGTGCGCCAGATGTACTGGTAAGTGTTCCTGATTCCAAGTGTGAGAGTGATCACAATGATACCATGATGTTGCTGTGCAGTAGTATGTGCCAGTGAGTGCAAGTCGATGTACAGGCATCCTAATAGTTACCATGGCATGCTCCATACATGTTCTGTGGAAATTGCATTTGATTATGTGTAGAAAATGGACACTCCTACAGCCATTCTTGCACAAACTTAATAAACATGTTGGTCTGAGACTAGGTGATGTAAATGTGTGTTACACTGCCATGCATGCTAACTTCATGTCAATGGTGTCTGTAGGCTTATTTCCACACATACATAAGTTGATTGAAGGTAGGGGGAGACATGCATTGTTTAAACAGCCACACAGATACGATGGTGTTTTGAAACAGTACAAGTCGGGACTAATTTTTACTGTGCCATGTGATGTAACTGTCCACTCACTCTTCACAACCTCATATGTGACTGTTGAAATGTATATTGGAATGGACCAATGACTTATGTGTGTTGTATATTTCTTAAGTGCACTATGTTGATGTGAGCATCATGCACAATAGTCCAATGCATGAGTGGAACCCACTTGATGTTAATGCAACTATGACACTTCACATCAATGTAAGTAGTAGATGTCATCCTTACATTGATTTGACCATGTGTTCAGTCTCGCATGTGTTGGCACTTTTCACCCTCTCATGCTGTACATCCATGTGATTAATCTGAGGGACCATGTTGAACCCCAGTGTGAGTTCCTCTGGCCTGCACAGACACTGTCCAATGTTACTCTGAGCCATGCCTAACTGGACTGAGTCAAACATGTGTTTAGTCCACACACCTAATACTCACTGAGCCATCATAGTCCTGAGAATTGCACAATAGAGGACTTAACATTGAGAGAAGGGCGTGATAATTCAGATTATGTCCCAATATGTTTCCTGAAAAATGCATTGAGCCATTCACAGGCCAAGGGCATTGAGGGGTGTGTAGTGGTGGACACAGTGAGTCTGACACTACACTTCATTAGCACTGTATTGCATGTCATGCTCACTCACATACTGCATCACAGATGAGGGCCTTCTGCACATAGCTGTCTGTGCTGCCATTGTGCATGTGTATGAGATGGCCATGTACTGTGTGCCGCGTCATACATGCATTTATTTCTATGTAGTATTGTAATGAACATGTACTATGTGTCATGCTGTATGGCCTCTGATGAAGATGTAGCGATTTGTGTGCCATGCATTTATGTTCTCCTGTACTGACACACAGTGTGAATGACACAGGGTCTCTGATACTTCCTTTTCTTGTCTCCCATGCCTGCAGCTGAAGGTCCACCAGCGTAAGGCCACATGGAAGAACATTGCACAGAAGGTGCGGGCTCTGGGTGTATCCAACAGACGGCACACACACTGCCACAAGAGGTGGGACAACATCTCCCATCTGAGCAAGACCGTGGCAGAGATGACGGTGGGGCTGCTCCCTCGAAGTGCCAGGTTGGCGCGCCGAACCATGACTCCACTAATGTCCTGCATCTTGTCTGTGACACAGCCAGAGCTGTATGAACGTTTGAGGGACCATCAGCAGGGAGTTAGTGGTGAGTATTCTGTGTAGGCTGACTTTGGGTGTAAGTGACTGCATGAATGGCGACCAGGAGCCATTGCTGATCTTGCTGATGTGTCAATTTTGATGAAATACTTCTCAGTGGCCTATGTGTTGAGTGCAGGTGTCATGTATTTTCCCTAGATGGACTTTATCATGTGTTTCATACAATGGCCCTTGACATTGCATGATGAGATGTGGCCTTATGACATCTTCTGCATTCTGGGTGTCATGGACATCACCAGGCAGTGTATAGCAGTGTGCATCATGTCAGTGTGCATTTAACGATGTGTGCACTGCAGGACTTGTAAATGGTGTGAACTACACATCTGACACCAACGTGCCACAGTCTGCATGATGAATTGCTCAACTTGTTAGACATCAGTAGCTCATGGACATTCTAAAGTACAAATTTGAATCTGTATCTGTGTTGTCCCCTTACAGTGACTCCATATGTGACAGAGGCAACATGCTGAGATGTATGCCTCTCTCACATACAGGCACGTGGGTATGCTTGCAGAGATGTTTATGTTGGATTACAAGGAGGCAGGGACCTGCTATTTGCCTGTGTGAACCTCACATGGCTCATTGATGTAAACAATGCATATTTCCATGCATCTTCTGTGTTTAGCATGATTGTTGCACATGCAGACTGCACAGGGTGTTGTGCAACTTGGGGTTGTCATTGTCTAGTTTAGTGCTGTGCTTGCATTTGATGTTTGTGTGTATGGCACTGTACTGAACCTATGTCTCTGTCCATTGCAGCATCTACCGAGTGCACGGAAGGCCATGAGACGGACACCAGTGATGAAGCATGTGGCATGCATGATAGCCATGAGATCACTGACACTGAGGTGACCAGCGCCTCGGAGGGGGACAGGAGTGTCCTTGAGGACTCGCGCGCAGAAAGCCCAACCTCAACATCATCTAACTCCAGTGGGGAGTCAGCGACAATGGTGGTCACAGGGAGTGACAATGCTGCCTCTTCCTCCACCACACATCGGCCAGTGCCCACCATCCCGGCTACTACCACTAGTGCTGTCCGTGCCCGCAGGGCTGTTAAGGGTAGAGTCGCCTTCACCCCAGGCACCGCTGCCCCTGCCTCCCCTGCTGCCCTCAGTGTTGAGGTGGTAGAACTCTTGCGCCAGCTGTGTGTGGGTCAGACAGCTCTCCTAAATGCTTTCCAGGATCAGGACAAGAAGTTGGGACAGGTTCTGGCATTTATGGAGGGCATTCATTCGGACGTGGGTGGGCTACACAGGACTGTCCAGGGTTTGTCCTCCACCGTGACGGCAGCCATTCAGCTATCACAGCATCCAAGTCCAGCCCCAATGCCTTCAACAACCACCCTGCCAGTGGCAACCCCTGAGGAGAGTGACCACACAACTGAGCCCTCAGGCCCCAAGTCGTCAACACGCAGCACACAACAGCAGCGCTCCAAGCGTGCCAGACCACAGACACCATCCCCAAAAATAAACACAGGCACACAGGGACGCAAAGAAAAAGCCCTTCACATGACACTCAGGGGCATCAGGCAAAGAAGCAGGCCTCTAGCTCACGGTCCACAAGATTACACCCATCACAAGAGCCTCCCATCCACACAACTGCTCCAACTGACAGACAAACAGTTGGCATGCCTGCTGTGGTGCTGGTGCCTCTAAAGGAAAAGCCCAAAAAGCTCCCTAAGACTGCTTCACCCAGGACCTCTACTCGCACCCACACCCCTGTGAAGCGTGGTCAGGAGAGCAATGTGAGGGGTTTACCAGGACTACAGGGGATGGAGGGCAAAAGGCAAGCAAAAACAAGGCTAAGTCCATATCCAGCAAATCCCCACAAGGAGGGCCACCTGCACCTGTTACACCTTTGGTGGAGATGGACTCTCCCAAGACAGTTCTGCAATATCGGATACCCAAGAAGTGTAGAGGCAGCCCTCAACGTTCACCCTCACCCACTGTGTCTCACGGCAGCATCTCTCCACCTCCACGTGCCACCATGCCACCCGGTCCGAGCAGCCCTACACCTGCCACAGCCACTACTGCCTCTGTGTCTCACGGCAGCATCTCTCCGCCTCCACGTGCCACCATGCCACCCGGTCCAAGCAGCCCTACGCCTGCCACAGCCACTACTGCCTCTGACTCTGATGATTCTCTCTCTCCCAGGTCCAGTTCCGCCACTGGCCACGACAATCAGCCACCTCCCAGTCCAACTGACAGGCAAGTCTGAGGCAAAGACCCCCTCCCATACCCATCTCTCCCACAGCGGTGCCTGGACTGAGCTTTGATATCCCCGGTGCTTTGGTCATTCACATGGCAGTGTACGGTGTTACACATTCACTGTAAACATTTTCATGCACACATGACTGGCCAATGGCCTTTTATTTGTTTGAATTTTTGTGCCTATCAGGATATTTTGCAATAAACACTGTTACTCCTGTTGTATAGTTTGTTACTGCCCTTGCTTAATTAAACATTTTAATGTGTGGGTATGGATAAATGTGCCACATGCTCTGCATGGCACTTCCACATTGCCATTTACTTCATTCACTTTGTCATTGTTTGGCAAACGTAACACACACTTTTGGTCTGCTTGACTCTGAGGTTTGGGGGTGCAATGATGTTTGTTGGTGTTGATGTACTCTTGCAATCATCATTCGCTGTTGATTTTAGTATAATTGTACACATGTCATGTTAGGGGCTATACCACAACAGAGGTGAATTCTACACACAGTCTAACTTGCGGGGTGTCCAAGGTTGGTGATGTCTGTGTGATGTGTTTGGATGTGTGAACAGCAATGTGTGTGTGGTAATCTTGTGTAGGCCTGTCTTCATACTCACATGGGTATATTTGGATGTGTGCAGTTGAGTGGTCACACAGTGTGCTTGGCCTGTCCTTGTCAGTGGTGTTGAGGTGTATGTGGCCCTGAACATGCCAACTACATACGTGTATGTTCCAGGTGGGGTTTGCCCCCTAATACTCATCTTGGCACTAGCATGAAGGGGGTTTAACACCACAAGCACCTTTTTGGCATTACTATGCAGGTGGGGTTTGCCCCCTAATACTCATCTTGGCAGTGGCAGGAAGGGGGTTTAACACCACAAGCACCTTTTTGGCATTACTATGCAGGTGGGGTTTGCCCCCTAATACTCATCTTGGCAGTGGCAGGAAGGGGGTTTAACACCACAAGCACCTATTTTGCATTACTATGCAGGTGTTGTTTTGCCCCCTAATACTCATCTTGGCACTAGCAGGAAGGGGGGTTAACACCACACGCACCTATTTGGCATTACTATGCAGGTGTTGTTTTGCCACAATACACCTATGAACTTGTTCACATACATCACTATCCCTGAATATCAGATGGGCACACATTTTGATGTTGAACAGGGTGGGATGGTAGGAGCTGTGATGGTATCAGGTAATGACAGCTGCTACCAACAGAGGCACACAATATACATTTGGCCCAGGGCCAACACAATCCTTACACGTCCCTGAGACTGCCCATGCGTGCCGCTGGACCTGCCTACTACATTGTGCAGAACTTTTCCCGCGTCTTCACCACTGCGGTGACGTGACCGGGATAATGCGGTGATGACGTTGTTGATGGATGACCCCGATGCGGAGGTGTGGTTTCACGATTTGCAGCACCTTATGAAGACACTGGTGGATATGGTCCTGTGACCAACAGAATGTCTATTGTGGACAGGAGGCCATTTACAGGTCAGGTGTTGTGTGTTGGTGTTGTATGCGGATGTGTGTCATTGACGTACCTGCGGTGTTGTCGACGGCGGTGTCGTCTTTGTTGATCGCGGATCAGGAACAGCAGCGGTAGGGCTTGTAGAGCAGGATCCATAGCGGTAGCGAACGCGTGGAGTTGTCTGTGATTCCCGTTTTCCTCCGCAGTATTGCTTCCGCCGTGTTTCAATGGGTGGTTTCTCCGTTGCAGTCCGATTGCCTATTTGAGGCATTGTGATTCGGACGGCGGTCTACACGTCATTCCGCACGGCGGTCTCCCGCTATTGGCTACGTCCGCCCTCGTCGCGGAACCAAACTACTGGCGGAACTAAAAACACCGCAGCGGTAGGGATTTGGGCTTTGTCTGCCCATCGTAATATGGCGGTCGGGGAATCGCGACCGTGGTAGGCAAAACAGCACCTGCCAGGCCGGCGATCCGCCCGCCATCGTAATCGGCCCCTAAGTTCTGAAATTAACCCGGAAAATTGTTTGCTAATATAGTTCGGAGAAAGAAAATAACAAAGATGCGGGGAAATGACAATGGGTTTAAGTAGGCCTAAATGATTCCTATATGAAAAGTCGACAAAAAAAAATGCAAAATGATATTTTTTCATGAGCAAATGTGAAAGGAAAACACGTGTTGCTTTTAACGTTTAATTGAGCAATATTAATTACATAGAATATTAGTTCAAAAATGAATTGCGTTTATTATTTGACTAATGAAGATTGAAATTAATTTTGAAATGGAGCTTTTAGTTTGAGCAAATAAACTGATTTTGTCTATTTCTCCTAGAGAAAACTGCACGCTTTGCAAAGAAAGTCTTCAAGCTGACTTTAGGGTTAATTTTGCTTTAAACGTAGTAATGCAGAAAATTGTGTTTTATTCTTAGACGACTGTGTTCTTTCTTGTCAAATGGCTGCTATGTGTTTCAACTATCAGCAGAATTTCCTAATGTCTTAAGCAAAGTATTAGCTTTGTGGATAACCCTGCTAGAAATGTTTCAACCGTTGTTCGGATGTACGCCTGTCGAGGAAGAAGAAGAATTTTATTTCCTCTGTTGAAGGACGATGATGACGGCATGAAACAAAACAATGAACTTTTGAGAGAAAAGAGCGACAGAGTGACTTGACACCCTATGCTTCTTGGTCAATGAGAGAGAGACTTCTCCTGATTTTGAAACAAGAATAGGGCCGAACTCATTAATTTCTAGGGTATAACTATTAGTGATAGAATCCATGTTTAAGGTTGGAGAGAAGAATGTTCATGTGATTCGTGTGAGCTGTTTCTAAGAGATCTTTTAGCTGATGCTGTCTGTAAGCTGACACCTTATCTTTGCTCCTCATACCTTGTGAGGATTGCCCCAGCTTTCCCTTTCGACTGAAGGGTTAGCCTTTCTGACTATTAGCACGCTGTGCTATAGTTTCCTTAGGTTCTTCTGAAAACTGCTTGCATTTATTTTGATATAATGCACTTTTGTCTCTTACTCTATCTACTCAACTCATGCTCCTTAAGTGAGATGTTATTGTGAATTACTGATATGTGTCCTCTTGTGTGATGATTCTAATTCAATACTGTATTTATGATTGACCATTTCATATACTTTACGGAAAAGAAAAATAGATAAAACCAAAATAACAGAGAAACTGAGTCTGTCATTATTTAATATTGTAAATAATGAGATATATATAATGTATTTAGTGAGGTTTGATAAAATAGTTCTTTCATTCTAGGTCTTCATGAGGGGGATATTCATCTAGACCTTTTCTAAATCCCTGTCAACTCTCCGATCTGTCGGGAGACCTGATGTTGAAATGGGTTCAAATTCAGTCATATATAATAGAGATTTATAGACTGATTCAGCGCGTGGTGTAAAAATGACACACTCTGCCTTAGTTAGCCCAAACCCCTTTTTTCCGCTGTGCCACGCACTAGCAGTTTTTGGTAGCAAGATTAGTATGGTTTAGGGTAGATTGATTATGCTGGCAATTGATTAAGATGAGAATTATTATTTGTTATTAATCTTTTGTACTTTTGTTATATGTAGTGGTCACACCGGTTTGACCTTAAAGGAATTTGTTAGCAGGTCCAAAGAGGCCTAAGATCCCGGGATAAGCTCAAGGGCTTGTCTTAGTGTGGCGTACACTAAATAGTATTGCGTTGTCTGCTGTTGATGCAAGTATTGAGCAATAGTCGTATTGTCATTATTGCACAGGGAACTTTGGAGTTAGTATAGTAGAGACTTATTTGGGTACCTTTAGAAAGCGCATCTGGAGAAGTCCCGAATGTTTTCACTTGAATGAGGGTAGAATCACGCTGGTCGGAGATTTTACTAGTAGCAACAGAATTCTTGGAGAGTTTGTATCTATCTTCTTTTAGTGAAGCAGACAAGCAGGATTGTCTATGTGTTCTAACATTGATTGTTTAAAACAATTTTGTAAATAGTTGCAGATGATTTTTTTTTGTAAAGGGAGGGTCATTTGCAGGAGAAATACTGACGTCACAGAAAACCGCGCTGCAATTGGATATCTAGTGAGAGTCATCACAGAGGACCGCATTGCTATTGGTTAGCTAGTGTGAGTTGTCATAAAGAGAAATACACTGTTATTGGTTTGTTTAGTGTGAGTCGCGCTGGTATTGGACAGCGAGAACCAATCAGATTTGTTAAAGTACAGAAGAAAAAGTTCTTAGATAAGAGTTTAGTGATCAATCAAAACAAAGATGAAGTTATTAAAATTGTTGAAAACTTTGTTTAGAAAGGATGAACCTATACCTATTAGAGAGGAAATTCCGGTAGCTCCTGAGGGTACGCCTGCTTCTTTTATGTCACTAGAAAGGGGTTATCATACGTGTACATGGTTGGAAAATTGGGTGAAGTATACAATAAGGGGGGTGGTGTTTTGGCATTTCCAGAGCATGGTACTTTTAATACTAGGATTCTAGAGAATTTAAGATATCAGATGAATGAGTTGAAACCAAGTTTGAGACCTTTGAGGTATGAAGCACTTGAAGAGTGCGAACATGAGGCATACAAAAGAGACAAGGATAGAACTGAGAATAGATACAGAAACACGGTGAGTAGATATTCAGAGGCAAAATGGGATGCACAAATGAACAAAATGGAGGAGAGATGTAGTGGCAATGGGCGAAGGAATGTATCCAGTTGTACTAGTGGAGAATAATGAAGGAGGGAAATGCACAAAAAAGAAAAAGAACATTTCAGAAACAGAATCAGATCCGAATGAGGTAGATGTTGAGTTGTTGGATGAGTTATTAATGAATAGACCTCCACCGTATCAGGAAGAACAAGAGAGACCTTCACCGAGTGCTCCACTGGTTCAGATAGAAGATTCTCAACTGGAAAATCATAGTGTAGTGAATCAGGCAAAAGGAAATCTAACCAAAAGAATAAATCTGTTGAGTTTACATGTAGACGCTTTGTCAGTTCCAGTGACTATTGGTCCTGTAGTTCCATTATATAATAATGAACATAATGTCTCACAAGTGCATGCTTTAACAGTTCCTGCAGTTTTAGAAAAGACTTTATTTCCTGTAGTGAATGACAGAATTAGTAATGGAGCAAGTGGATCAGAATCATTGATTGATATTTCTGAAAGACCAGTAGAAACTCCAAAACTTTGTGTACAGATTGATCCAAGGAGATTATTACAGAATACGAAGGGAATGACACCTACACCAGGAGGGTCTTTAGGGCCTTCACCGGAGGAATCCGATGAGTGGATTAGAGGGATGACATCTAATAAAGTGAGCATGGATGTAGGTAGATTAAAAGCAGATTTGAAAGAAATTATATTAGGTACAATTAGTCCAGAGAGATTGAGTAGGTATCAGGAAGAAGAGTTGTTATTTTTGTGCAAAAATATCACAATGAGAGTGAGAAATCTTCATGAGAAGTTTGCTGAAGTTGCACAGACGTATGGAGTAGATATAGAAAAATCAAAGGCTTTACAGAAGACATACAGATTGGATTTCAGTGACAAAGATCTGGAGAGTTTGAATGCTTCAGGGAAGCGACTGCAGATTAAGGAGTTGATTAACACATTGAGACGATGGGGTGAATTAGATCGTTGGAAAGGAAGATGGGCTAAAAAGAAGGAAGAAACAGCTGTAAATACAGGTGCTTTACCACTGTTTCCAGTGAGAGAAACAGGTACAGAAGCAACATAAATGATATATCCCATGAGAGAGGTACCTGGAGGTGGATATGTACATGTCCCGTGGTCAAGGCAGGATATATTATCTTTTACAAATGAATTTCACAGATTGAGAAAAAAACAGTAGAATGGTATAAACAAGTAGAGAGGTTTGTGAAAGTTTCATAGGTTTTGTGGAAAGACTTAGATGGTTTGTTTGACATTGTGGTTCCAGCTGATTTGTGGGTTGAGTGTAAAATTGCAGTAGATTGGGCAAAAGAAGAATATCCAAGAGATGCAAAAACTGTAGCACCATCTGAAGAAGTGATGAAAAAATATAATCAGCTCATTACCTATTTGAAGGGAAAGATTTCCCCAAAAGAGACAGATTGGGTTAAAATAGACAGAACTACACAAGAAACAAAAGAGACAGTGCATGCTTACTACTAAAGGCTTCTCCAAGTGTTTAAACAGTATAGTGGCATTGAGAATATTACTGACACGGACAAGGGTCATTTTGTAAATAGGTTTGTGTTTGGATTGAGACCAGAGATTAGCATGATGATCCAACAGCATTTATTCTGTTGGCAAAGCAAGTTTATTGACGAGATATTGCGTTATGCACAATATTATAGCGATGATATTGAAATTTGACATAAGAAGTTGAAAGAGAAATTAATTTGGGCTCAGATGAAAGCAGCACAGAAGGGTGGATTTGTGGATTTTTCTCAATCAGGTTTTCAAGGAAAAGATCAAGTTGTTCAAGATACTCAGAATGCTACTGCTACTAAAGGTGGTGGTGCAAGAGGTAGAAATAATAAAAAGATATGAAGAAGAAATATTCGTATAGTTAATCAATGAGAGAGGGAGGAAAAAAGGATTGGAGCCACTCTCTGTCCCCCAAATTACAATATCACTTAAACAACAGAAGAGTGAAGCCAACAAATGAAGAGCCAGCAAGAGGGGTCACTCTTGTTTTTTAAAAGAACCCTCACTCACCAACCTGGCTGATGACATGCTTCATCATTGGGTTCCCACCAGAGAGGCTGAGTGCCTCCCTGGTGTGCTACGACGCCTGACTACAGCGGAGCGGGTTTTTTTGTGTTTTGTGAGTGTGAAAAGTGATAGTGAAAAAATTAAAAATGCCTTGATTTCATGCAGAAAAAAGTTTATTAGTGGAAAATCAGGCACAGTTAAAAACAATGTGGTGGATGTTTTGGGCTGGATAAATTGACCAGGTACATCCTATGTGAGAAAAGGGGTGTGGTCAACATGTTTCTGCCTCCAATCGCCCTTAGCGAGGCATTTATCAGGACCATATACCACGGCGGTATGCGCACGCTAAGGCGCACCCTGACCTGTGGTAGTAAAAAATACCGATGCAACTTACGGTTTTAAGTGGGGCCCTCAGAATTCCAGAAAGCCAAAGTGACTCTGTAAAAACAAGAAAGACAAACAAACAAACATAAGCCAGTCACATAACAGAAGGTACGTGAAATGAGGTGACTCTTCATTTGTTGGCTTCACTCTTCTGTTGTTTAAGTGATGAAGAAATATTCGTGTCATGCTTGCGGTAAATTTGGACATTGGAAACGCGAGTGTAGGAGTCTGTTGACAAATACAGGTGGTGGTACAGGTGCTAATGATATGAATCAGAACCAGTTAGTTCAGATGTGAAATCAGAATTTACAAATTTCAGATGGGAAAGGACAAGGTTTACAAATATCTCACCCTCAAATTCCCCAAGCTCCTATGCCAAATAAGAATATGAATGGTCAAGTACAAAGATACAGTGCGAGTGTGGGTTTTCACACAGATGAAATAGCAAAATAAAATGTACAAGTGGCTTCACAATATTGGTTGCAGTCCCAAGGGGATGATTCAGATACATCTCAATGACAGTGCCTGAGGGGAGAGGAGGAGTGCGTACTTGGCGCATCCCTAGAGGTAGATCAGTGTGGTCCTTTTGTGGATGGAGAAGTATAAGGTAATGTGATTACATTCCTTGTAGACACTGGCGCTACCCGTTCCACTGTGAGAACTGTGGAAATTCCTAACCTACCCCTCTCGGGAGAAAATATCCAAGTTGTAGGTGTTTCAAATCAATTGATCAAAACTCCAGTAACAATGTAATGTAATGTAAATTTAATTTATAAAGCGCGGCTTATGCCCACAGGTGTCTTGGCGCTGTAGTCTTCTAATCAGAGGCAGCGGAGCTAAACACTGTAGTAAACGGGAGCGAAAAGGCTTTACCTATCCTGTGTGAAAAGCCACGTTTTTAGTGTCTTCCTGAAACTGAGAAGAGAAGTGGCTGTTTTTAAAGAAACTGGCAAGTCATTCCAAAGCATTGCTGTTGTCCTATAAATGCTCCCCCCCCCCCATGTGACCTTTTTAAATGGGGGGACCACCATGTTCCTGGCTGAGCCTGAGCGCAATGTTTTTGCCGGTATATACCATTTAAATCTTTTCATAAACCGGTCAGGCCCTAGTCCATGCAAAGACTTAAACGCCAAGCAGAGGGCTTTAAACTTAAACCGTTGTCTAACTGGCAACCAGTGTAGTCTTCTGATGGCTTCTCTTGCTGATTCATATTTAGGTATTTTAAAAATGAATCGAGCTGCTGCATTCTGCAGAATCTGGAGTCTGTTCAGAAGGCCTGATGTCAGAGTGAGATAGAGACTATTACAGTAGTCTATCCGTGTGAGGACCAAAGCCATGGTCACTGTTTTTAAAAGATTGGGGGGTAGATATTTTTTTATTTTTTTAACATCCTTATGTAGCAAAAAGAAGCAGATGTTATTTTATTAACTTGCTCTTTAAATTTTAACTCACTGTCCAGCACAACTCCCAGGTTTTTTTAGCTTAGTAGAGGGTATGGGCAATGTGTCTAACTCAGGCGGCCACCAATCTGGTGTCCAGAGAGAGGGTTTGTTGCCGAAGATGATAACCTCTGTTTTTGAGGCATTCAGCTTCAGGCAATTACAATCCATCCAATTGTTCACCTTCTTCATGCATGAGCTGAATGCCCTGTCAGCGTTATTTCCCCTGTTGGTTAGAGACACCACAATTTGGGTGTCGTATGCTTATGAGGCCAGGGTAAAGCCTGCGTTTTTGATAATCGACGCCAGTGGCGTAACATATAGATTAAAGAGTGTAGGGCTCAATGCTGATCCCTGTGGCACTCCGCATGGCAGGGAAAATTGCCTGGAGACACAGTTGCCCATTGCCACGTTTTGTTGTCGGTTCGTTAAAAATTATTTTAGGAGATCCATAGCCGTTCCTTTTAACCCCAGGTCCTGGAGCCGGTCGACGAAGATCTCATGGCTGACCATATCAAAGGCTGCGGAGAGATCTAGCAGCACCAATGCTGCCGTCCCCCCTCCATCAAGAATTTCACATATGTCTTCCGTTGCTACAATTAGTGCTGATTCAGTGCTATGGTGTTTCCTAAATCCGTGTTGTGTATCATCTAACAATGAGTTCTCTTCTATATATTTTGAAATTTGTTGGTTCATGATTTTCTCAGCCAATTTAGCAGCAAAAGGGAGTCTCGAAATGGGCCGATAATTACTCGGGTCCGCAGAGTCCAGATTGTCTTTCTTCAGAAGTGGGAGAATAGAGGCAAGTTTCCACTGATCAGGGAAGGTCCCACTAGTGAACATCTGGTTAAGGATAAATCCTAAATTTTTTGCCACTTGGGCGGGCAGCATGTGCATTATACTGGGCGGGCAGGGATCATATGGTGAGCCAGATTTGATTGACAGAATTAGATCTCTAAGTTGTTCCTCCGGAGGGGTCATGAAAGTGGAGAAACTCCTTCTGTCCTCTGGATTGGTTGTCATCTGTTCAGCCTGATGGTTAACTCTTTTGTTTGTCGCAAATTTATTGTAAATGTTAACAACCTTCTCCTGAAAAACACTAGCTAACGTGTCGCAAAACTCTTGGTTTATCCCAACGTGATTAGCACTGGTAGGTGTAACCAGTTTCTTTATCACGGAAAAGAGCGTTTTATTAGAATCACAGGCGGCTTTTATATGCTCTGTGAAATAGATGGTTTTTGCCGTTAGAATGCTCTCTTTATGTTTTGCTAATTTGGCTTTATAGATGATCCTTTCTTCTGCCTCATAATTTTTTCTCCATCTTTGCTCTTGCCTGCGGCAATCCTGCCTGGATAACCTGAGCTTCTCATTATACCATGGCTGTGACTTTTTTTTCCCATTTGGATTTTTGTAAGTGGTTGGTGCTACGGTATCTAAAGCCGTTTTTAACCAGAGCGAGAAATTCTCCACATTCTCCTCCAGGTTGTCTCCTAGTTGACAGGGGCTTGAGGTAGTGGCCTCTCCTAGTTCTGCCGGGCGTATTTTATGCCAGGCTCTGCCTCTTACTTGTTGAGTGGGGGGCCTGTGTTGGATGTTTTTTTTGTTTTTATTAGCCATTTAATCACCCAGTGGTCAGACCATGTCACTGGAAAGGGTGGAAAAAGTGTAGTGGTATCGTCAGTAGAAAAGATGCCATCCAGCATATGTCCAGGCTTATGTGTTGGGCCCTTATTGATTAGCGTAAGTCCAAAGGAGTCCATAGTATCGATCAGTTTTTGAGAATCAGGGTCAGTATGTTTTTCCAAATGAAAGTTAAAATCCCCTAATACGGTGAAATTATCATTGATAATTAGAGACTCAATCACCATACTGAGATTATTGGTGAAGCTACTCTTTAATCCAGGCGGGCGATAAATTAGCATCCCCTTAATAGCAGATACATCTGGAGGCTGTACCGAAAAGGTTAACGCCTCAAAACCTGTCGTATGTAGTGTTTCGAACTTTGTTTTAAAATGGTTGCGATAGAAAATCGCCAATCCACCTCCCTTTTTTTTCTGTCTATCCAGTCTAAATACAGCATATCTGGGGGGTGTGGCAGCAACGATATCTGGGCCAGAACTCTCATCTGCTCAGGTTTCTGTTACAAATGCCATATCAATGTCTTGGGTTTGGACAAGATCATAGAAATCTAACTGGTGTTTTATCAGGGATCTCGTATTTAGTAGCATGCAGCAGACATTGGAGCTGTTGGGACCAGGACTCTTTTCTTGCATTTGGCCAGATTTTTCTAATGAGTCTGGCCGGCTTTCTGAGTGAGGTGTGGGTTGTTCATTATTGATACCGTTATGAGAAGGGCATGCTGAGCTATCAGTAATAATGGGTCTTAGTGCCATTAATGATTCTCGAGAGTAGCAGATGTTGCCCGACTTGTTTTGAGGCGGGGGGCAGGGGGACCGGCCCTGGGCACGGTCCAGGCGCGGACGGGCACAGACGGGCTTGCCTTTGGCGCGTCTTCGGCGCGTCCACTGCGCTTCCTCGCCATAGCCTCCTTTTGACTTGGCAAGCTGTCCTGAGAACGAAAGACTAGACCGCCTCTTCTCCAAGATGGCGGCTAGCCCACGGCACAACGGAAGTGAATTTCTTTCCCACTTCCCTCATATCTCCCTCCACTCAAACAGCCCGCTAATGGCTGCGGTGGACCGGGGAGATATCTAACAAAAGAAAAAAAAGGACGCTGTCTTAAAAACGGCAGTGTTCGGTAATAAGGTCAGTGCAAATAACAGTTTAGACTAGGAAATATTAAAAACGTTAAGAGCATTCAAATAAGCAAGGTATTTTACAAGGTAGCAGCAAACACTCGTTAAAAAGTTTTGTCTTGATTATGCAGGCGCAGCAAAATGTTTTAAAAATGTTTCAGGGCAATTAAAAACACACAGGTAAAAAACAGATAACTGTCTTTCTGCCTCGTTCAGACCTTACTGCCTTGTTGATCAGTAACAAAACCAATGAGAGTGCAGATTGGAGACTTCAGAGATTTGCATAGTTTTTTTGTGTGTGATACAAGTCCAGTTAACCTTTTGGGTAGAGACTTGTTATGTAAGATGAATTGCACCATCTACTGTACGCCAGATGGAATAGCATTTCATACGACGAATGAGGATGTCATTTTTAAGATGGCAAGGCAAGGGACAGAGGTGAATGATTTGTATCCTTTATTTACAGTGAAGGATTTGCCTGTTGAATTGAGAGAAACTGTATTGACTGATGTGTGGGATTTCACAGGACATTGGATTGATGAAGGGAGTTGATCCTATTCAAATTTCAGTCAAACAAGGGGCCAATTCCCAAAAACCCCACCTTCCAAAATGAATCCTGAGACAATTGAAGGAGTAACGCCTGTGATTGAGATGATGATTGAACAAGGTATTCTAAAAGAAATACTAAGCAGTCCTTGTAATTCTCCTATTATGGGAATTAGGAAACCGAGCGGAAAATATTGGATTGGACAAGATTTGAGGAAAATAAATCAGATAGTAGTACCTTGTTGTCCGATAGTGCCAAATCCAGCAGTAATTCTTTATCAAATTCCATGTGAAGTATGATTCACAGTGATCGACTTGTGTCAAGCATTTTTCTCGATACACTTATATCGGATAGCCAATATTTATTTGCATTCTGGTTTGGGAACCGTGTCTTGGCATGGTGCCGAGTTCCTCAAGGGTATACTGAAAGCCCCTCAATCTTCAATCAAATCTTGAAGAAGTGCTTAGAGTCATTGGTAATGCCAAAAAACTCAGTGCTAGTGCAGTATATCGATGATATGCTTGTTGCATCAAAGACAAGAGAAGCTTGTGTGACAGACACTATTGCTTTACTGAACCACTTGGCAGTAGGTGGGCATAAAGTGTCACCAGCAAAATTGCAATTTTTTCAAAAAGAAGTTCTTTATTTGGGGCACAAAATTGAAAAAGGAGTCAGAAAGGTGTCACAAGATCGAATAAATGCGGTCTTACAAATGAAACCTCCCAAGACGCAGAAAGAGATTTGAATGTTTTTGGGTTTGGTTGGATACTGCAGTCAGTGGATCAGTGGATTCTCACTGATAGCTAAGCCATTACAGAAACTGACTCATAAAGATGTGTCAGATCCAATTCAATTGGATGAGGAAAGTATGAGGGCATTTGTTGAGTTGCGAGACAGGCTTTGTCGTGCACTAGCATTAGGAATGTGAAAGGATACCGCGAAAATCACAAGGATGCGGCTTCTTGGTAAGAAGTTGTAAATTTATTTCTCATGTCACAGTAATACCAGCCAACAGGGCAATGGAGAACCAGCAACTGACCACACTTTGAAAAACCAACATTCTCTCTTCCCCCAACATTCCAATTCCACCCCCACGTAAAGACCCATCACATCTTCCCCTATTACAACAGAAACAAAAATAAAATAAAAAAAACAATACAATAATAATTATAAAAAGGCACATTAACTTCTATAATAATGATGAACATGCCAGAAAAGTACACATCTCAGGACACATAATTTTGTAACCATTTGGGTTGTAGTCTCTCTCTGCGCGGTCTCACAGATGATAGCTGAGGCAACATACCTCCACTGCACGTCCCACCATAGGACAGGGGACATGTATTATGAATGCCAACATTTCCTTTTTCCTGCCCCAAAGGTACAGCATTATCACATATAAGATTAGAACTTTTTTGTAGAGCCAACTTCTCCTTATTCCACCACTTACCATCCTCCAACCTAACCACGTTTCTTTTCACACACACAACCTTCTTAGGTTCCAAGAATCTTGAATGCCCCTTAGTAATGATCCCCGGTAACCTAACTTGCACCCAATCCCCTTCTTTGACTTGCAAATGGTGATCACACTCCTTGGAAACATACCTACTTTGTGCATGTTCCCTTTTTTCACCCACACTAGACCACTTTTCATCTGAAACCATGGAATTATTCATCCAGGGACGCACTAATCTATTCGCTGCTAGTCTCCCTTTTAACACAGCAAAAGGTGACAAACCAGTGGAGATACATGGTGTGGTGCGCAAAGCACACATAAGATCATCCAATTCCTTATGCCAATCCAATCCACTGGCCAAAGATAATTGTATATTGTCTTTGATTACACGATTACATCTCTCCACTAAACCATTGCTTCTGGGATGGTAAAGCGAGGTTGTCACATGTTTCACACCCCACTTTTTCATGAACTTACCAAACTCTTTGGACAAAAACTGAACTCCGTTATCAGTAACAATTTCCATGGGGCCTCCTTCACGCATGAACAACTCATGTAAGAATTTGATTACTTCCATAGAGTTGGCATTCCGTACAAATTTTACTTCAGGCCAACCAGAACAATAATCAATTAACACAATGCCATACTTTTGATCTTCCCTCAACACATTCAAGGGTCCTATTATATCCATTTCTAATTTGATCCATGATTTCTCCGGAATCGGAACAGCTTCCACGGGACTGGGAACCGTTACTTGAGACCTATCACTGAGGGCACACACAACACACTCTCTCACCCAGTGCTCTACATCCTTATCTAACCCAGGCCACCAAAACATATCTCTAATTCTTCTTTTCATGGCCCTCATCCCCACATGACCTTCATGGGCCAACTCCAACACCTTTCTACGAATCATTTGTGGAACAACTAACACGGATGCTCTTCTTACAATGCCATCTGACACACTCAATGCCTCAAAAATGACCTTGTACATTTTACACATATCTTTCACACTTCCTTTAGGCCACCCCACATCCAAGTATGAAATCAATTCTTGCAACACCTCATCTTGTCTAACCGCTTCTTTCCATTCCTCTTCTCCAATGTAGCCCCTCTCATCATCAGTAGTACAGGCTACTATGCTCCAATCATCATCTTTGTAAACCTCTTCCTCCACTCTCAGGGGTAATCTAGATAAACAGTCAGCAAAAACGTTTTTCACCCCGGGTACATACACTAACTCTACGACGCAGGAATCCAGGACAAGGCCCTCGACTGGATCTGCTCCTTCCTCTCTGGCAGGACGCAGCGGGTCAGACTCCCCCCTTTCCTCTCGGACCCCACACCTACCACCTGCGGAGTCCCCCAGGGCTCCTCCCTCAGCCCGACGCTCTACAACGTCTACATGGCTCCACTTGCCCCCATCGTCAGAACCTACGGACTCAACATCGTGTCATACGCAGACGACACCCAGCTCATCCTCTCCCTATCCAACGAGCCCAACACCGCCAGATGCAACTTTCGAGAAGGCATGGAAGCCGTCGCCAAATGGATGAAAAACAGCTGCCTACAACTAAACAACAAAACAGAAGTACTCATCATGGGCCCAAACCCCAACACCTGGAACGACACCTGGTGGCCCCCCGCCCTCGCAAACGCGCCAACCCCCACAGACTACGCACGCAACCTGGGAATCATCCTGGACTCCGAGCTCAAAATGGACCGCCAGATCAACTCTGTCTCGTCTTCCTGCTTCCACACCCTCCGCCTTCTTCGTAAGACCTTCAAATGGATCCCCCTCGAACACCGAAAGACAGTCACTCACGCCCTGGTCACCAGCAGACTCGACTACGGCAACGCACTCTACGCCGGAATAAACAAAAACCTCATCCGCAAGCTACAGAACATCCAGAACGCCGCCGCAAGACTGGTCCTCAACCTGCCAAAACACTGCCCATCTCCCAGCACCTGCGCACACTCCACTGGCTCTCCGTCGAGGCGAGAATCACCTTTCAGATGCTCACCCACGCACACAAGGCTCTCCACGGCACCGGACCAGCATACCTGAACAGCCGACTCAAATTCCACGCACCCCAAAGGACCCTATGATCAGCCCAGCTCTCCTACGCCGTGGTCCCCCGCACCAGAAAGACCAGATCGGGAGGCCGCTCCTTCTCCTTCCTCACGGCCAAAGCATGGAACGCCCTTCCGCTCCACCTCAGACAGACAACATCGCTCCCCATCTTCGCAAGAAACCTCAAAACCTGGCTCTTCGACAGACCACCTCCTTGATGGAATGGAACCTGCACCCCTCCCACCCCTAGTGTTGTAATTTGGCAGCACTTAAGTTAAGCATTGGCTGAAGACAGCCTGTATTTAGAGGCTAAATTGTCCGCTTTGTGGAATCCATTTTGTATTTCTGGCAGCCATTTTGGCTGCCATGTGCTACCATGTGCTCACCATGTGCTCTGTCCTACCTTCCTGTCAACTGCTCTTGAAATCTGCCTAGAGACAAGTTAACTTTAGTTCCTCTTGCTTTGCACATGCTCAGTTGAGCTTGCAGCTGTTTCAAGTTTATAAATGTCAGGATGTGTCTACTAAAAGTAGAAACTGTTAGCTCCACCCACTTGTCGACTGTGCATTCTCTGTATGACCTTATATGTACCTACAACCAGCATTTGTGTTTGTACCGCCTTCATTTGAGCCCCTGTGTGGGTATAAAAGGACCAGGATCCTTCCATTCAGTGTGCTACTTCATGCATTACTGAAGGGTGATGTGTGAATGTTAGCTCCACCATATAAGGTTTAATAAACTCTGTCTTTTATATTTCAGTTTCTGTGCCAACTTCTTCCTAAGTGTCTGAGGACTCTGTGCAGAGAAGGGAGAACCCCTAAGCACTGGTAGGCCTTGTTGAGGCTCACTATTACAATTGGCGCTTCCAACGTGGGACTCATCAAAAGACTCGGATGCCCGAAGGACTGGTCGCGACGAAGGATTGGAATCTCGCTTTTGGACGCGATCGCTGCCTGAGGAGACCTGAGTCTTGGCACCCATGGCGTTTTCCTTTCTTTCTGATCTGACCATCCCGGCGGCGCCGGTCCTTGACTGAGATCTCTTCTGTTGATTTGCCGTGCAGTGACCATTTGGTCAATTTGAGAACTTGGCAGTTGGAACCTGGACACCATTTGATTGGTAAGAGCCGTTTTGCGGCACTTGCTGTTGGTTTGATGCCTTTGATTGGTAAGGTAGTTTTAGTAACACTTACTGTGGCTTTGTTTGTATGATTGGCCAATTTTGGAATTTGTTTTGTAATTATATATGCATTGCAATACATATAGGCGGGTAATGAGGAGAATTTTCTCTATTTGAAATTGTTTGAACAGCGCAACGTACAAACAGTACCTTAAGCGCTACTTTGATTATAATACTGCATATTCTGCACTATTTTTGGCATGCCTGTTTCCAGTACACTTCGCAGAAAGTGTTGCTGTTTTGGAGGTACCGATATGGATTTAGTAAGTACTTAGTTGACTCCCCTCAGAGGGGATACCTAAATAGGTTTACGTATAGTAAAAAGATATTTCTTCCTTGGTGACTAAGTACCCCATGGAACTAAATATGTACATAAAACGGATCCGGATCTGCGCACTTAGTAACATTCATAAGTGGTGATATGCAGAGCGCTTTTTGAGTGTTCTACCAGCCAAAACTGGCGAATTTGGTGTATTTTGGCTTCTTGACCATGGAACAGTTTTTTGGGCTACTTTTGAGAGCTCTTCTTGTAAATATGACTTACAATTAGTATTTACAAATAGGTTGGTCTTGCGTACAGTTTGTAAGCTGTCTTAAAGTTCTAAGTGTTGATTTGTGGGTTCAATGTGTGTTTAAATGTCTATGTGGGGTTTTTTGGTTTGACATTGGTAATACTTTTGTGAGTACTCTGTGTACGAATGGCTAGCTTTAAGCGCGCTGTGTTGTGTCCTTCTGTAACTGTCTGGAATGAGCTCAATGAGTTTGTTTATGTTTTTTTTTGCTGTCATCATTCTGTTATGCAAAATGTCATTTAGTTACTTACATATTAAATAAAAATCCAGAAATAAATTATGTAACATATGCTAAACAGCTGCATGTTACTATTTAAATTGACAGAGTAAGACACTATACATGTGTGCAAATTGCCACAATGCTAAACATAAAATTAGAATTCGTATTCAATAGGATTAAAATAGGCCTCATACAGAGGTAGAAAAACGAAATTGTGTGTTTTGTAATCAATAGACTTAAATACACAATGTTACAGCCTTTTCCTTAAATACATTGTATTAGACATTAATAGGCATGTACATCATTTGAGTGAATTTGGTCGTTGCTGAACTAAATACACATTATAGAAAGATAGATTTGACTGCATTGAAATGCCTAAGTTTTTAAATAGACTGTGACATGCTTTTCTCTCAGCACCCGAGAAAAAAGCTTTCCGACAGCTGTGTTTAAACTGACTAACTGAAAAGAAACTGTTTGACACAGCAAATGGGGATTTAACTCTGTCAGGGTATTTCAAATAATAAAGGGGTTTTTTCCTGAGAAAGGCGTGAAAATTCGACGCCTGCTGACAAACAACAGCTGCATAAATAGCATATGGCTATTCCTGCTCACGGCCACAGACAGGAATGCTGCGTCAGCGACATTTTAAGTCAGTGTAAAACTGGTATACAGGCCTGCCCTATTTTAAAAGTTTCAAAACACCAGTTTCATTATTTTGGATAACAGAGAACAAAATTGAAAGTAGGGATTTCCTTTCTTAATGCCTTTTTACATAAGTACCTCTGTGGTTCTGATGTTAAATGATAACTGTCCTTTTAAAAAGTGGCGCAGACTTTTCCTGTTTCAAGTAAGGCTTCTGTGCTTAGGGTTATGAATGAATGCGTTTAAATATGATAGGCTACGAATGAAGCTTGCTTTTCAAATGTGGAATCATCAAAATGGTTGGTTTTGATTAAAAAAAAAATAAAGTTAATTATATGAAAAAAAATATATTATTAAAAATAAATGCTTTAAATTCGTTTTTTCATCTTTATAAAGCCTAATCATCATACTGTGAATTCCTAGCATCAAAATTGGATTTAAGCAGTGCTGTACCGAAAAAAGGGAACTTAAATGTGAAATGTCACTTTACCCAGCCGTACAAAACTCATTTTTATAAGGGTATATCTTATACATTTCTGATTTCCCATTCCTGGGCTATCTAGAGAACACTCTGGGGGTTCCTATTATGCAAAAATATTGTAGGATATTCATTTTTAAGTGCCCCTACCACCAAAGTCGAAATTGAGCTAAAATTCACAATTTTACAAGCAGTTCTACCACTCAAGGCAGTTTTTAACCTGCTCTTAGGCTTCAATAAAAGTATACATATGCAAATATAGAACAAACAGCCACCACACACCGTACACAAATGAAAATAAGTATACAGAAACCAGCAGACTTATTATCCTACCTTTAAATTATTTGGAAACACATCGGACAGGACTGCTTTTCGCTGTGATTCTCCAGAGTTGCTTTGCATTACAAAACCGCATGGCAAGCCTTGCACAAACAAAATGAGCAGCTGCTGAACGGGTCAAAGGTCGGAGTTCTGCATTTAGCAACTTAGCAGGGTGAAGGGTAATGTTTGCTGGGACACTTCGACCTTCGAAAAGTTTTTGAAAGACGAGATGATAGCGCAAAGAGAGAAAGAGAAGCTTTGCTTCCTATTTTTGGCAAACACACGTTTTGCGCACTCATATGAAACGAAGGAAAACAGCCCTCAGTTGAGCATTGATCTGCCAGTTATATAAAATAATGGTTTTAGTTTAAAGAATACTGTGTAGGGGCTACGATAAGGAGGAAATGGATTTTAGTTTGCATTCATGCGCCCTCATGTTAATCTAGTACAATTGCTCAAGGAATTGATACATTTGTTGCTGACGCTTTCTACAGTACTCGATGTGCTTGAATCAGAGAATAGCCACTTTCTAAGATATCTCCTACAAGTTTGTTTGTGCCCAGTTGCTACAAATAGGGGTTGAAAGTGTTGACAGAAGTAAAACCTGTTTCAGGTTTTCCTACTGTCAAAATGGGGGAAGGAGGCTAGCTCCTCTACAAATTAAGGGTAGGCAAAATTATGTTTTCTCTCTTATGTTTTCTCTCTTCTTTTTCTCACTTTTTTTTGAGTCTGTCTAAAGCTATCTAGGAAATGGCCATGTGACAGTTAAGGCACTTTGCATTGTTCATAAGGCGGCACACAAAATGGGGCCTAAACCATTACAGAGAATGTTTACTTGGTACTCCCCAGCTAGAAGTCTTCGTTCCTCGGCAGCCCACCTAGTATGTACCCCACGAGTCAAGAAAACCCGACTAGGAGGTAGATCATTTGGCTATGCAGCCGCAAGGCTATGGAATAAACTACCAAGTGAACTCAGACAGACTGATGACTTACTGCAGTTTAGAAAAAAGTTAAAAACCAGGCTCTTTCCAAAAGAATAGCCTTGAGAGATTGGCGCATGATGATTCCTAGTTTTATAGCTGCACAGTGATTTAGGTAATCCCAGCGCCAGGATGCCCGTTGGGTGACAGCTGCGCTATATAAATGCTACTTACAATTACAATTACAATTGGCTATTCTGTAATACTGTTTTAAAATTGTTAGAATTAATAAAAAGATGAAACACATAAGCTATGTTACTGCCCATCCTGTATGAAAGAATGAGTAGAACAGATTGATATTCCCTTATTTGATCTTTAAGGAAAATTGTATAGTGGGGGTTTCTGTTCAAAAATCTCAGGTGGCAACACTATTATTGTTTATGTTATTCTCATGTTCTATACAGTTTTGCAAGGGCATTGCTAGTTTTTTATTAGCTAGTCTCTGTCAATAAGCTGACAGCCCTTATTAGAGCTGGAGATAGGGTTTTTTTTCCTTTTAAAAATGATGTTACATAGTCCAGATCGTGAAAAGTACAATGCAGGAAAGACGCTCATGTGATCCTTAGCAAACATTTTGAAGGAAAATATTGTTTTATAGGAGTTTGTTTGTCAGAACATGTTCTGCTGAAGAAAATGTACCCACTATGTTGAAGTTTAGTTCTTTTTGCAATAAGAATCCCTGTTAAATTAGCAGTTTTAGATTTTCCTGCTGCGCCTATAACATGAGAGCATGGTCCTAAGCATAACATGTAAGAGAAATTATTTTACAAGTGTCTGCAGTCCTGTATAAGTAATGTAAAATATATGAGTAAAAGTGTAGAACATTTCCTTTTTCTTGAGGGTTCTTCAGATTAGTAATATAGGAATACACCAATGTAAGTATTTGGAGTATGTCTGTATTGTTTTTCTCTTTTCCTCAGAATTTAGTAAATGAACACAGACTTCCTTGGCTGTTTGGGATTGGGTGATGTATTACTCTTGTCAGTTCACCAAAACGTTCCTTTTATACTTGCCAATAGGTCCAGGGTTCTCTACTCTTAGATAGATGAAGTGGTTCTTAGGTGCCTTGCTAATGTATGGGGTGCCCCAGGACTAAGGAAGTATTCTGAGACTATCCTCTCTGTTGTTAGTTTATTTCTGTGCCTTGTCTAAAGACCTCTTGTTCTGTCCACCAATAGATATTTGCTGCCTTACAACCATTGCCAGAGGGGCCCGGACATCAGATCCAGCCTGGGGAGTCAGCGCCACTGCAGCTTGAAGCCAAAGTGAAGGTAACCAGCACAGGCGTTGCTGGCAACTAGGACCTCAGTGAAGGCGGAAGCCCTGGGATGTGAATTGTGTACCCCTGCCACTGTCTTGGGCGAAAGATGGGGTCACAAATCAGAAAGGAGAAATCATGGATCAAGTTTTTGATGCCCAGCTGAGAGAGTCACAGACCGACCAGAACGGCAAGGAGGCTTTGCTTGAGGTGACCCCTTTTGAAACAAGGGTTGCTTCAGAGATCCTAGCATCAGGCCTCTTAATCCTGGTCCCAAAGTGAATGCAAGTTTGCACCTTTGTTTGTTGATCAAGAGATACCTGGGCACACTGGATGCAATTTGTGGCCCTAACAAAAGAGCAGTGCGCCAGCAGAGCAATATAGGAGTTAGGGAAGGACTTGAGTTTAGGGTACAGGTGCTGTGCCTCTGGTGCCTGTTAGATTAAAGTGAAGAGAACTTGTGCACTGCTTGAGACACTGGACAGGATCGTTGAAAGACTTTTTCTTCTCAAACTGGGCCGTGATTCTTGAGTTGCGAGTTGTGCAGCTCCACCGTGGGAACAACAAGAGCCTGCCTGTGAGGCTCAAACGGACACAGGGAGAAGACTCCCCTCTGGCTGGTTCCACAGCAGCTAAAATTTCCCAAGGACTCTTTTTTTTGTTAGTAATGTACCCCTTTGGTCGTCCCATTTTTGAGGAGGAGCAGCCCTTTGCGGCTCCTTGTCCTAATTCCTATGGCCCTGTGTGGTCCTCCTGGTCCTTTGGAGCCAGGATGGTTTTTGTAATAATCTGTCTGACTTCTTTAATATTTGCATTACTTATAATGCTTATTCTACACGAAAAATGTTTTCCTGAGCAGTTGACAAATATTACTTTGCCCTCCTCCTAAAAATATATTAAATTGATATTTTAGCCCTCACAAAAGAAATACTGGAAAAGTCTATTGAAAATGTTTTTATTAAGTATGTGCTGTTGGCTATTAATTGAAATAGATAGTCACTGAAATACATCAGAGCCCTGAAACTTAGAATTAGACTAGATGATTTTGGACTCTTGTTTCTGCTTGGAGCTGGAAGCTACTGACTATCCTGTGTGTAATGATTAATACTTTTTACATGCTGTGTATGTATCCAATGTGGTCCAATGCTTTGCTCCATTTGCATCTCTGCTTGTATACCTGGGAAGAGGGAACGTTGCTGAAACAAAGGCCCAACAAATGTTGAATAAAGAGGTGGCCGAAATAATGTTAATAGATGTACGGGATGAATATCTAGATTACCCTAGATAAACGAATGTCTTCAGCCAATGCTGAAAGGGCCGTCTGTTGTAATTTGGCAGCACTTAAGTTAAGCATTGGCTGAAGACAGCCTGTATTTAGAGGCTAAATTGTCCGCTTTGTGGAATCCATTTTGTATTTCTGGCAGCCATTTTGGCTGCCATGTGCTACCATGTGCTCACCATGTGCTCTGTCCTACCTTCCTGTCAACTGCTCTTGAAATCTGCCTAGAGACAAGTTAACTTTAGTTCCTCTTGCTTTGCACATGCTCAGTTGAGCTTGCAGCTGTTTCAAGTTTATAAATGTCAGGATGTGTCTACTAAAAGTAGAAACTGTTAGCTCCACCCACTTGTCGACTGTGCATTCTCTGTATGACCTTATATGTACCTACAACCAGCATTTGTGTTTGTACCGCCTTCATTTGAGCCCCTGTGTGGGTATAAAAGGACCAGGATCCTTCCATTCAGTGTGCTACTTCATGCATTACTGAAGGGTGATGTGTGAATGTTAGCTCCACCTTATAAGGTTTAATAAACTCTGTCTTTTATATTTCAGTTTCTGTGCCAACTTCTTCCTAAGTGTCTGAGGACTCTGTGCAGAGAAGGGAGAACCCCTAAGCACTGGTAGGCCTTGTTGAGGCTCACTATTACACTAGCGCCTTGAGACCCTTACGGGTGAGTAGTCGCGCTTTAACAAACTCCTGATTGATTGATTGATTGATTGATTGAATTGGAAATCTTGCAAGCGATAGTACCATTTGGCTATTCTGGGAGTCGCTTTGCCTGCACCCTTTGTGGTAAACAAATTGAGTAAAGGCTTGTGGTCCATGCGTAGTGTGAACTCCACACCCCACAAATACTGCCTAAAATGGTCCACACCCCATCAACAGGCTAATGCTTCCCATTCAATAACAGAATAAGTGCTTTCAGCACCCCTCACAGCTCGTGACGCAAAGGCTACAATTTCATCCTTGCCATTTCTTGTCTGCATAAGTACAGCCCCCAATCCGTGTTGACTAGCATCTGTAATAACAACACATGGATCGCGGGTGTCAAACACTTTGAGCGGAATAGCACTGGTAAAAGCATTCTTGATTACATCAAATTCTTCATTCACCTCGCTTGACCATTCAAACTTAATATTATTTTTGAGTAACATTCTCATTCTTTTGGTTCTTTCGGCACATAAAGGCACAAAATGTGCATAAAATTCTAACATGCCGAAGAAAGACCTCAATTGCTCTTTACTTTGGGGCACTGGAAATTCCACGATGGCTTTCACCAAACACTCCTTAGGTTCGATCTCATCAGTTGACAATTTGTGCCCCAAATAATCCACACTGGACATTCCAAATTTGCCCTTACATGACTTAAGAGTAACACCCTTATCTCTAAGTATTGTCAGAACTTGTGCTAATGTTTCTTCATGCTCCCTTTCATTCACGCCATAGACTAAGATGTCGTCTTGAAAACACCTTACATTGTCTATACCCTTGAACATGGCTTCAATTACACGCTGAAATACCGCAGAAGCCGAGGCTAATCCAAAGGGCATGCGTTTAAATCTGTATGCCCCACACAGTGTGACAAAGGATGTCAAATGACGAGAATCCCTATGTAAGGAAATCTGGTGATATGCTGAGGACATATCCAGAGTAGAGAACACTTTCGGCCCTTTCACCATTGTCAGCATTTCAGTAATATTAGGCAAAGGATGCCTATCAACCCATATCCTTTCATTCAAGTCCCTTAAATCAATACACATCCTCAAGGACCCATTAGGTTTCCTAGCCAAAACTACTGGCGAAAGCCATTCCGAGCTCTCTATGGGCCCAATTATGTTTTGCTGACATAAGTTTTCCAGTTCTTTTTTTAACTCCTCCTTCATGGAAATAGGTACATGTCTCACCTTATGCACTACTGGTCTAACATCAGTCTTCAACTGAATCTGGTGTGTAAAGCCTTGAATCTTCTCAAGTTTGTCTTCAAATACATCAGGAAAAGCTTGAGTCCAAACACAATTTTCTACAGACATTATATGTGCCACTTACGTAACAGCACTGTTCACGACTGTTAGGATCCAACACAAAGGTCAAATTGCGCTGATCCAACCATCCCAGTAAATTTGATCCATCAACAGCTACATACACAGTACTCTTAGTCACACTCCCTTTAAATTCTAAAGAAGCATCAAATTCGCCCAACACTTCAATGGGTTTCCCACCATTGGCAACTGGTTTCACCCTGGACTTTCTCAACTGTATATTGTGTAATCTCTTCCATTCTTCCACCCCTATCAAGGTAAAGAGAGATCCTGAATCAGCCATCATGTTGATAGCGATACCGTTAACCATAATATTACAGTGAGGCTTCCTGATAGATGGCTCCGTCACAGACGAAATCACATTACCTACACCTTTTGTTGAAATTGACTCATTACTGTTTTCATGTTCACCCACCATACACTCTACACTCCCTTCATCCGAATCAGTTTGATCACCCATGTCCATACTGCCATTAACAGTATTCACAGTCTTAGAGGCTCTAACATCCTTTTTTAGTTTTACATACTTTCATAAAGTGTCCCTTTTTCTTGCATTTAGTGCACCACTTATCTATGGCAGGACACAAAGGAGAATTTCCCAAATGAAATCTGCTGCCACACCGATAACACTCAAATGTTTTTTCTTTTCTTCAGACTTGGGCCAGATTTTTTAAATCTTTTCCTGTGACTGTACAGTATGAACGTGTGTACTGATATTCATCTGCTCCATGAATTTTGTAGTTGATTCAATTCCACTAGCCAATTCGATGGCTTTGTCCAAGGTCAAATTGTCAACTGTCAGCAGTTTTTCTTGAACCTTTTTACTACTCGATTTCTCCACAATTTGGTCACGTATGACTTCATCCTCAAACATCTTAAATTCACATGTGGCAGCTAAAACCCTCAAATCACTGACAAAGCTTTCCATAGATTCTCCAAGCATTTGATGTCTTTTGTAAAATTGATGTCGTTCCATTATGACATTCCTCTTTTTTTTTAAACGTAGATCCAAAACCTTAATAGCAGACGCATATTCATCAACCACATCACCCTCTCCCAAAACAGGCGCAGCAGGCAGGTGTTTCAAAATCTTTCTCCCTTCAGTACCCAAAGAATGGCGTAAGATAGCAAAGTTTTTCTTTTGTGTGAAAACCTCCCCTTCAATTGCCTCCAAATAAGCTACAAAACCCTCCCTCCATTGTTCCCAATCCACCACAGGCAAGCCTGGTGCTAATAGGAAAGGAGCAGGAAGATTCAAGGATTGTTGCTTGTTTGCAACCTAATGAAATTTTGCTGCAGTACAAAGAGTATACCAACAACACAGTACCTTTGTCACTCTGCTGGAAGGATCACAGAGAACGCATATAGCAATAGGCTTTTAAAGGCGTGCCTATCACCAGAAATACGTGCGTGTAGCAACAGCCTTTAGCCAGAATGCGTGTAGTAATAGGCTTTTAATGGCATGCCTATCGAGAAATACGTGGTCACAGCTGTGCCAATGCTTCAATAAAGAAGGCGTGCCTATCGCCGAGAAATGCGTGTAGCATTGCGTGCTAGCTGCTGACAATAGGCGTGTTCACCAGTTGTGCCGATGCGTGTAATCCCAAATAAAAATGGCCGCCAACGTGGGGAATGCGTTCATGTAGGAGATGAGAGGTTCCTTGCATCATACACAGCTGAAACGCATGTGCGTTCCAGTGACGTTTCCTCCAAATGTTCGGTGAGGAAAAGCTTCACACCCATGAACAACTCACTGCTGCGCTGAGCACCACGGCACAAACAGACCTGCCGGCGTGTGAGAGTAGGCGTCTGCAGAAGAAGCTGCGAAGTCCCGCATCAAATGGGGGACACCCTGCTGGCTGGCGGTATGCTGGGCGATTCGCTCCGATCGTCGCCAATGAAAGGATACCGGGAAAATCACAAGGATGCGGCTTCTTGGTAAGAAGTTGTATATTTATTTCTCATGCCACAGTAATACCAGCCAACAGGGCAACGGAGAACCAGCAACTGACCACACTTTGAAAAACCAACATTCTCTCTTCCCCCAACATTCCAATTCCACCCCCACATCAAGACCCAACAGAATGCCAGACTTCAATTAGGAATTTGTACTATTCTGTTATGAGAGAGACGGTTGTGCACTTTCAGTTCTAACGCAGATGCATGGAACAACACGTCGTCCTGTGGCATATTTTTCAGCAACACTTGATAGTGTAGCTGCAGCTTTACCAGGTTGTCTGAAAGCAGTTACTGCTACTTGTGTGAGTCTGGAACAGAGTGAAGCGATTGTGATGGGACATCCATTGAGGGTGTATGTACCGCATTCTGTTGAGATTCTGTTGCCACAAACTCGAAAACAGCATCTTACGAGTAGTCAGTTGACAAAATATGAAAGAGTGATACTGGGAGCTGAAAATGTGACAGTGACAAGATGTACAAATCTGAATACAGCTACTTTGTTGCCAAATCCAGAGTGTGAAATGCTGGTGGATGAAGTAGATCATGATTATCTGGATGTGACTGAATTGTGTACAAAACCAAGGCTGGATATCAAAGATGCTCCATTATATGAATCAGATTGTGTGAAGTTTGTGGATGGATCATGTCTGAGAGATGAAATGGGTACAATGCAGTTTGTACAGTGGCTAATGTCATTGAGGCTTCATGCTTGAAAGGAATAAAATCAGCACAAATTGCAAAGCTAGTAGCTCTAATGAAGGCGTGCTGTTTTGGAGAAAATTGGAGAATAACAATGTTCACCGATAGCCAGTATGGGTTCGGGGTTGTCCATCATTTTGAACAATTGTGGTCTCAACGTGGTTTTTTGACCTCATCAGGCCCACCAATCTGAAATGGAGAATATGTAAAAGAACTATTGGTGGCACTACAGTTGCCCAAAGAAATTGGGGTTGTGACATGTTTGGCACACAGATCTGGCAGTGATTATTTCACAGTCGGAAATAAGTTCGCTGACGAAGTTGCGCATTTCTGTGGGCTAAATTCGGTTTCAATAAATAAAAATATACAGAAATCTGATGAAAAAAATACAATCTGATGTTCTTATCTGTTGAAACATGGGAAGAAATTAGACAGCTTCAAGAGGAAGCAAGTACAGAAGAAAAGGAAATTTGGATCAAGGCAGGTTGTTCACGTAGGGAAGATGATGAAGTGTGGATACATCCTGATGGAAGATCAATAATACCAGATAGTCTGTTGTCCCAAATGGCGAGGTTTCATCATGGTCCTACATATATAGGCAGAGATGCTATGATTAGGATGTTTAAAGAATCCTGGTTTAATACTAAATTCAGGGTCACTGCAGAAAGTCTTTGCCAGAGGTGTGTGACTTGTCAGCAGTAAAATGCAGGGAGGAAAACAGTTGTTAGTTGGGGACGAATTGGAAAAGCAGCAGGACCGTTTACTCGATTACAAGCTGATTTCATAGAGTTACCAAGATGTAATGGACTAAAATATGTCCTTGTGATTGTCTGTCTGTTTTCATGGTGGGTGGAAGCCTACCCAACAAAGCATAATGATAGTCTAACAGTTGCTAAATTACTTCTTAGAGAGATCATCCCAAGATTTGGATTTCCAGTCTCTTTAGAATCAGATAGGGGGATGCATTTCAATAATGAAATAATTCAAATGATTTGTTCAGCATTACAAATTGAACAGAAATTGAATTGTGCCTATCGACCAGAAGCATCAGGCGTGGTTGAGCAGGTCAATGGAACACTAAAATCAAGACTTGCAAAAGTATGTGCGTCCACTGCACTGAAATGGCCAAATGCATTACCATTAGTACTGATGAGTCTGAGAAGTATTCCAGATAGAAAAACTGGTTTGTCTCCACGCGAGATCATCATGGGCAGAGCCATGAGTTAGCCAGTAGCTCCAGCTAATCGACTAATGAATATAACTGATGATTTGGTACTCGATTATTGCAAAGGATTGGCTAATGTGGTGCGTTCTGTGTCACATCAGGTTGGAGAAGTTGCAACCCCATCACAGCAGGAACAGGCACATGACCTGAATCCGGGAGAGTGGGTTCTTGTCAAGAAGCAAGTGAGAAAGTCGTGTTTGGAACCTCGATGGCATGGGCCATATCAAGTGATTCTGGTGACAACGACAGCAGTGAAGTGTGGTGGCTTGCTGAATTGGATTCATGCTAGCCATACACCTAGAGTCCCAAGTCGACTTGAGAATAAAGAATCAGTTGAAGGTGATCAAGGAAAAAGAAATGAAAATGATCAAAGAGAACCTGAACAGACTGAGAATCAAGTAAAGTGGGCACTAGCTACTGGGTCTAATGAGACTGCTAATGTCAATACAGTGAAGAAATTGATTCCAGAACGAAAAAGTGAAGAAGAGAAAAAGGAATGAATTAAAAGAAATATTGAGACAAGTCCTGAACAAAATGAAACTGAAGAAGTTCAAAAGAAGAAAGTTAGAAAAGGAGAAGTATGGCCAAGAGGAGTGAAAAGACTGAAATACACTTTGAATGAGAGGGTTCCAAATACAATTGTTGAAATATCTGAACAAAGTGATTCAGAAGAAGATACAGTCCGAAGAACAAAAAGAGCAAGAGTACCGAACAAGAAATACACAGCACCTGAATGTATGTATTTGGTTGCTGAAATAGTTGATCAAGAAGACATCGGTGGAAAAGAAATTGAATCAAATCACAGAATCACAGAAATTGTTATGAGCCACCCTAAATGAACTGTGTTAAAAACTTGGGTGCAAAAGATTGAAAATCTTCTGGAAATACAGAAAAGAAACCAAAATTTAAAGTTGAAATTGTGAACGGTGTTAAGAAGACTCAAATAATAAAAAAAAAGGAGGGGATCAGAAGAAGTTTTGGAGAAGTTGGTGAAAGAAGCTGTGGAAACCTAAGGCCTGAAAGTGCTTGGATATACATATTTTTATCAAGTCTACATTTTTTGTTTTTTAAGTTTTTTAGTCTTCTTAGTTTTTGGCTTAAAATGGCTAGGATTCAAGAGACTGGTAATCAGAATCAGGGATCAATTAGACGTAAGTGTATTAACGTTTGTTGTATATATGTTTTACTGATAATGATGGTTTGGTTAATACTAATAGTTGTGTGCCTTATGTTAGGTTTTCTACTAAGAGTAATACTACTAATGATTTAGCGAATATAGAAACGAATGTGGGAGATACTTTTAAAGAAGACCCACACACTAACATTAAGAGAATAACTGGGAATGACTTACATCAAGATAATTCTATTAATGATTTCTCGTTAAATGTTTTCACTAAGCTTCTTTATGAATATGTGAATACTATGGATGCTAGAGATTGTTATGTGTGCATGCAATTACCGTCTTCCGTGTCAGAAGGGGTGACTTATCACCACCTTCCTTTAACATATGGAATTTCGTGAAGTGTACTAACAAGTTTGTTTTATGAAAAAGGCCAGTTGCAGTATTACTATTCCAATCTAGATTTAGAATTTCCTGAACTTCCTCTTCGAAAGAATATGAATGCAGTAAGTAGTGCAAAGAATGCTGAGTACATGAGGAGTTTTTTCATACTACTAAGACAATAGATACTGTATAGGCCCATAGAAATAACTTAACCTGTAGATTACGGGGTGAAGAATTCATTAATGGTGTAGAAGATAGAAGAGAGAATTTTCAAAAGAAAGCTGCTAAAGAAAAGAGTCATGTTTCTCCTTGGGCTCATAGAGAGGGAAATTACAAGAAAGGTGAGACATATGCTGCAATGATCCTGTATTGGCATCACAGGGGGAAGCTTTGCTTACTAAGGCAAAATACAGATTATAATAATTATTTCATTGGTTCTAGTGAATGTGATCATACCCTCCTGATTACAGGAGGATGGGGTTTAAAGGGTGGTACGGATCCTGTTTTTCCTGGAATTTAATATGCGTGTGATAAAAATGCCTATTATAGGTTACCAGCACGATGGTACGGGTGTTGTTATGTGGGAATTGTCTTTCCCAAAGTCAACCATGTAGATAAAAATCATGAAACCAATTAAAGAAATAAGAATGGATTAATACGTAATAAAAGAGGAATTAGCGCTGCTGAAATTGTGGGTGATATTTTTGGAGCATTGATACCTTCAGTTGGAGTAATTTTAAATTTGCATCAAATTAGAAAATTGTCCACGGTGGTTGATCAGTTATCAACAGATACTGCTGGTGGATTTTTGATGATAGATTCTGAAATGGTAACTATGAGATCTATGGTTTTGCAAAATAGACTTGCACTTGATGTATTATTGGCAAAAGAGGACGGAGTCTGTAGCATGTAGAAGATTCAACAGTGCTGTACATATATCCCTCATTAAAGTAAAGGGTATACCCAAAATCACTGGGACCTGGGTGTAGGACTGTATAAAGAGTAGTGGCCCCAGTATTAATACATCCATACAGTGTAACGAAATGAAATTCACAACCGTAAATCAAACTAAAGAGAATAAAGAAATGCTCAAGTGTTATTTAATCACACTGAACAAAGGGAACACATTTCACGAAGAACATTGAAAACCATCGTAGTTGTGCCCAAAGGAAAAAGGGGAAAGGGAAAAGGCAGTGACATGAGTGAGGTAGTGAGGTTAGTGACAAACATTACTCATGAATATAACCATCAAATTGTTGGGCATGCTATTCATTGCCACAAAATCTTAGCATAAAGACAAAAATTATTTTAAAACAATGAATTATGTAGCCATGTAACAGAACAAATCACAGTGTAAGCATACACTGTTGACGGTACTGGCATCAGTAGTGTGTCGACGTTTCGACCCTGATAATGTGTAGGTATTCTTGTAGACCTTACAATCGGGGTCTTCCTCAGGACAAGTGGTAGGTGAGAGGGTGGCTAAAAGGGGCACCTAAAAATATAAAGGCAAGCAGTCAGGTCCAGAGCTTAAAAGGACGAGAACATGAAAAGGTAAAGGTAATACTCAACATAAATACCATGTCTGACTTAAAGGAGGGTCCTCAAAGGCGCAAAATATGTCGTCGAGGACAGAGAAGGCTCAATGGCTCCAAGAATATGAAGGATGAGAGAGAAATGAACACCTGTATAAATAAGGCGTCTGTCAGTAGATACTCGTATAAATCAAAGAAACAGGGAGACATCGACTATATTAAATAGAAAAGACTTACTCAAAAGTTTGGGCTGGTCTCCCAAACTTATTAGCTTATTTTTGAATCGCGGTTGAACCGTCAATTCGATAGTGGAAGTCATCCACAATCCTACTATTAATTGAGGAAATGGTCTAAAATAAAAAGAAAAAGTACCAATCAATTTATTAAACCAATGGTGGAAATTAAAAGAGTCAAAACCATAAGTTTAAATACGTGCCACGTACAACGTAAGTATGTAAAAAATCCCACACGCCTAATTTAAAAAGAACGTTTTCAAGAAACGGGAAGCTCGCCAAAACAGGCACTTAGTTAGAAAGCGTTCGCAGTAAAGTTAAACTGAAAGTCCATGATTAATGGGGGAAAAAACCATCGTGCCTCTCCAAATACAGAGTGCACCTTAACGACACTAGATGGCATCGGTGTCTACAAATGAGGAAACAAAGCTGCTTAATGCGCGCGTGAAAATACATGTCAAAATTCCAAAATTCTTGCCTCTCAATAAACTGAGTGCAACGGTACGAAATTGAAAAGAAAACGAAGTCTGCAAAGTACTGGCATTTAGGAAATAATGCACAAAGGCAGTCACGCTTGTGTAATAACGTTAACTACTAAGGAGGGGGAAAGATTGCATGGCCACGAAGAGTAACAACAGAGCGGCCGTCAGAGAGAGAGACTCACCATCGTGTATCTTGATAATGTATGATCACATTTTGGCTGGGGTTCTGTTTAAAAATATTGACGTTTATTGATTTCTTTCATTATTCACACACCTCATAGTCTCTCTTCCCTGCCCAGCTCCAGGCTAATACAAGCATTTAGCGCCTGCATACCATTGAGCGTCACGCTGGCGCTCACAGCACGCTAGTTACGCCTCTATTTATTCATGCCGTCTTTCCTGGCTGCGCGACCTTTCCATTCGGGGGAATCAAGTCTAACACACGATGGTGAGTCTCTCTCTCTGACGGCCGCTCTGCTGTTACTCTTTGTGGCCATGCGATCTTTCCCCCTCCTTAGTAGTAGGCCTGGACGGAAAACTACGCTACGCTCGCGTAGTTTGCGAAGTTTGCGCTACTTCGCACAACGCGAATTGCACGTAGCACAGTGCAAACACGCGTAGCGTAGCGTAGCGTAGTGCAGCGGTCATTTTTGCTTGCTCGCGGTCCTCAACGTCAAGTTGGCGACCGCGAGCAAGCAAAATGACATCCCGGCGAGACTTTTTCCTCGTTCGCGATCAGCAACACAAGTTGCCGATCGCGAGCGTGGAAAATAAACCTCCCGGCGAGATTCTCAACGCGGGAGGTCAGGTTTCTCATTGCGAGTGGTCGCGTATGCTCGCGACCGCTCGCGATGAGAAACTACCAGTCCGCGTTGAGAAAGCTGCCGCTCGAGAAAAAATCTACTCGAGCGGCAGTAAAGACAGCTCGCACTGTGCAAGATGCCGTTTTCAATGATTGCACAGTGCGGACAAGCATCCGGCACTGTGTAATCATTGCGAACACGCGTAGTGCGAACTTCACTTTGCGTAGCTTCACGAAGCGCTACTTCGCGAACTACGGCCAGGGTTACTTAGTAGTTAACGTTATTACACAAGCGTGACTGCCTTTGTGCATTATTTCCTAAATGCCAGTACTTTGCAGACTTCGTTTTCTTTTCAATTTCGTACCGTTGCACTCAGTTTATTGAGAGGCAAGAATTTTGGAATTTTGACATGTATTTTCACGCGCGCATTAAGCAGCTTTGTTTCCTCATTTGTAGACACCGATGCCATCTAGTGTCGTTAAGGTGCACTCTGTATTTGGAGAGGCACGATGGTTTTTTCCCCCATTAATCATGGACTTTCAGTTTAACTTTACTGCGAACGCTTTCTAACTAAGTGCCTGTTTTGGCGAGCTTCCGTTTCTTGAAAACGTTCTTTTTAAATTAGGCGTGTGGGATTTTTACATACTTACGTTGTACGTGGCACGTATTTAAACTTATGGTTTTGACTCTTTTAATTTCCACCATTGGGTTAATAAATTGATTGGTACTTTTTTTTTATTTTAGACCATTTCCTCAATTAATAGTAGGATTGTGGATGACTTCCACTATCGAATTGACGGTTCAACCGCGATTCAAAAATAAGCTAATAAGTTTGGGAGACCAGCCCAAATTTTTGAGTAAGTCTTTTCTATTTAATATAGTCGATGTCTCCCTGTTTCTTTGATTTATACGAGTATCTACTGACAGACGCCTTATTTATACAGGTGTTCATTTCTCTCTCATCCTTCATATTCTTGGAGCCATTGAGCCTTCTCTGTCCTCAACGACATATTTTGCGCCTTTGAGGACCCTCCTTTAAGTCAGACATGGTATTTATGTTGAGTATTACCTTTACCTTTTCATGTTCTCGTCCTTTTAAGCTCTGGACCTGACTGCTTGCCTTTATATTTTTAGGTGCCCCTTTTTAGCCACCCTCTCACCTACCACTTGTCCTGAGGAAGACCCCGATTGTAAGGTCTACAAGAATACCTACACATTATCAGGGGTCGAAACGTCGACACACTACTGATGCCAGTACCGTCAACAGTGTATGCTTACACTGTGATTTGTTCTGTTACATGGCTACATAATTCATTGTTTTAAAATAATTTTTTGTCTTTATGCTAAGATTTTGTGGCAATGAATAGCATGCCCAACAATTTGATGGTTATATTCATGAGTAATGTTTGTCACTAACCTCACTACCTCACTCATGTCACTGCCTTTTCCCTTTCCCCTTTTTCCTTTGGGCACAACTACGATGGTTTTCAATGTTCTTCGTGAAATGTGTTCCCTTTGTTCAGTGTGATTAAATAACACTTGAGCATTTCTTTATTCTCTTTAGTTTGATTTACGGTTGTGAATTTCATTTCGTTACACTGTATGGATGTATTAATACTGGTACATATATCCCTGACAAAGGTAAGAATCTAGAGGGATATATTACTAATATTACACATTTAAAAGAAGATTTAACTGAACTGAAGGTTGATGGTGCTTGGGAGAAACTTGGTAGGGGTTTCTCTTCTATAGGGGACTGGTTTTTAACTTTTGGTAACAGCTTGTTAGGGAAAATACTAATACCAATTACTGCTATTGCTACTGGAATACTAATGCTGTTTCTAATAAATAAATGCTGCAAGTGTAAGAGTAAAACACTAGAAACAAAACGAAGAGTGAAGAAAAGAAAGAGAGAAGAAATAGAAATGGAAGATAGAAAGAGAAACTATTATGAGGTAATGAAAGATATAGATGGGTTAGGTTGAAACAGATGAGAACCACAGTGCCCTGATACAATCAGATTGTAATCAGATTTTGTATTTTTTATGGCTTTAGTAGCCATCAAAGGGGGGATTGATGGAGCAGGGTTTTCCGTAAATAAACCTGCTCGGATTAAGTCTCCTATTGTGTGAAAATCATTAACAAGTTCTGAAATTAACCCAGAAAAAGTGTTTGCTAATATAGGGGCACATTACGATGGCGGGCGGACAAAGTCCACCCGCCACCGCAACGGAATGCGGGACCGTCCGCAAGGGGTGCGGCGGTTCCGCCATGGGTATTAGGATGCCATCGCCACGGTGGTGGTGGCATCCCGTATTGTTCGCATTGCGGCGGGCGGTGCTGTCACCAGCACCCGCCGCAATGCGAAAAACGCATGCTGTGCATTTGAATGCACAATGTGACAGGCACCGCGCGGTGCCTGCCACCTTGTGCATTCAAATGTAGGGGGGTACCATAGGTACCCCCATGTGCACTCCCCACCCCCCAAATCCTGGGGGCCCGCAACGGGCCCCCAGAAGCAACGACCACATGCCTTTCCATGGCAGCGACACCGCCATGGAAAGGCTGCTTTCCGCCAACATCCTAATATGGATGGCGGTGTCTTGCAGACACCGCCACCATATTAGGGTCCTTTACCGCCTGGTCCCCTGTGGGACCGGTGGAAAACTGGCGGACGGTCTTTCCGTCCGCCGGGCTCCCCCCGCCATCGTAATATGGCGGGGGGGAAATGGCATGCGGGCGGTGGGAAATGGCGGGCGGATCGCCACCGCCATACGGGCGGTGGCAATCCACCCGTCATTGTAATGACCCCCATAGTTTGGAGAAAGAAAATAACAAAGATGTGGGGAAATGACAATGGGTTTAAATAGGCCTAAATGATTCCTATATGAAAAGTCGACAAAAGAAAATGCAAAATGATATTTTTTCATGAGCAAATGTGAAAGGAAAACACGTGTTGCTTTTAACGTTTAATTGAGCAATATTAGTTACATAGAATATTACTTTAAAAATGAATTGTGTTTATTATTTGACTAATGAAGATTGAAATGAATTGTGAAATGGAGCTTCTATTTGAGCAAATAAACTGATTGTGTCTATTTCTCCTAGAGAAAACTGAACGCTTTGCAAAGAAAGACTTCAAGTTGACTTTAGGGTTAATTTTGCTTTAAATGTAGTAATGCAGAAAAATGTTGTTTTATTCTTCTTAGACGACTATTGTGTTCTTTCTTGTCAAATGGCTGCTACGTGTTTCAAGTATCAGCATAATTTCCTAATGTCTGAAGCAAAGTATTAGTTTTGTGGATAACCGTGCTAGAAAAGTTTCAACCTTTGTTCGGATGTACGCCTGTCGAGGAAGATGAAGAAGAATTTGATTTCCTCTGTTAAAGGACGATGATGACGGCATGAAACAAAACAATGAACTTTTGAGAGAAAAGAGCGACTAAAGTGATGTGACTTGACACCCTATGCTCCTTGGCCAATGAGAGAGAGACTTTTCCTGATTTTGAAACAAGAATAGGGCCGGACTCATTAATTCTAGGGTATAACTATTAGTGATAGAATCCATGTTTAAGGTTGGAGAGTAGAATGTTCGTGTGAGCCTGTTTCTAAGAGATCTTTTAGCTGATGCTGTCTGTAAGCTGACACCTTATCTTTGCTCCTCATACCTTGTGAGGATTGCCCCAGCTTTCCCTTTTGGCCGAAGGGTTAGCCTTTCTGACTATTATCACGCTGTGCTGTGCTATAGTTTCCTTAGGTTCGTATGAAAACTGCTTGCATTTATTTTGATATAATGCACTTTTGTCTCTTATTCTATCCACTCAACTCATGCTCCTTTAGTGAGATGTTATTGTGAATTACTGATATGTGTTCTCTTGTGTGATGATTCTAATTCGATACTGTATTTGTGATTGACCATTTCATATACTTTACGGAAAAGAAAAATAGATAAAAGCAAAGTAACAGAGAAACTGAGTCTGTCATTATTTAATATTGTAAATAATGAGATATATATAAATGTATATAGTGAGGTTTGATCAAATATTTCCTTCATTCTAGGTCTTCATGAGGGGCATATTCATCTAGATCTTTTGCCAAATCCCTGTCAACTCTCCGATCTGTCAGAAGACCTGATGTTGATATGGGCCAAAATTCAGTCATATATAATAGAGATTTATAGACTGATTCAGCACGTGGTGTAAAATTACACACTCTGCCTTAGTTAGCCAAAACTCCTTTTTCCGCTGTGTCACGCGCTATCATTTCTACAAGTGGCGGACTGTAGCGAGACCAGTCATATCTCAAACCAGACATTATACACCTATAAATGTATAGCTGGTTCTGAAAAAGGACCCAATACCAGACGCCATTATTGGGTTAGAGAATAAAACATTCTCTAGCCCTATTTATTACATCTCATAAACACGCCAAATTTTCCATTTTCATATTAAGTTACAATATGTACAGAAGCGTCACATGGACATAACTGATACGTGAAATTCCTAGCAAATACTCCATAACAAATTTATGAAATTTCCTAGCAGGTACTCCTCCACCCCTCAGTACCGTCGTGGCATCAACTAATTCAATTGACTTGGACCGGGGATGAAACCCTGCTGGTTCCTCAATAAATTGTCCTTTAGAAGGCCAATTCACCTGTCCCCTCAAGACAGAGGGAGCTTGGGCCAGCAGGACATCAGGTCCCCCGAACAACCATGCCAGAGCCAACCCAAACCAGGGATCCCCCTGGCACCCATTGGAAGATGGGCCTTGACAACCAGGCCATACGTTGGTCCCCTGGCACAGCCGCCATCCCCCAGTATACCCAGGGCCGTGTAATGGAGTATGCTGGCCGGCTATGGACAATCGCGTTAGCCGACATCCTCAGCCTTCCAATAAAGACCTTAGTACCCCTATCCCAGCATGAGCTAAAGGCTCAAAAAACGATTACATCCTGAATTCGCCTGCACTTATAATCTTGATGCCAAGGTTGTCTACCTGTTTTGTAGCCAAACATGACTCCTCCTCCGCCACAGGCCTGGGTGGTTTTCCGACCGACCAGGCCTCTCCCCAAATTCTGTTGCTTTGTATTGTGAGCAATGCCATGAAAAAAATGACACCAAATTCTACACGGACCATTTGTTGCCACTGATTGACAAATGAACCCTATCAATGGGAAGAACAACTTGCCTGGAGGCAACCACAAGGAATTGTCTTTGGCAACACTATGTTAAGCAACTTTTTCTTGTTCAAGATGCCTGACTAATTCAATTCATTCAGGCTCTTAAAAGACCTGTCCAGCCTCCAGACTATCCCCCAGGATGACATGGGACCACACAATGGCCAAGCCCAGACATCTTTTAGCTAATCATGACATTTCTCTCATAAAGATCTCAAATAAGATTTTCCTTTCAATATTGTCAATCTTTGCCACCAATATGGTGGATGATCACTACAGGCGGCTGCAGCCCTTTGCCTGCAACCTCCTTGACGACTGGTGTAGATCACCCAAGCAGCAACTGCCTCTTGCCACCCCAGCGGAACTGAAGACTCTCTTTTGTTGCCTAACTGCAAAGCTGGTTCTGGGCAAGTTGACTTTGCACACTACACGAAAAAATGACCGAGGATCCATGCACTGGCTTAAGCCATGTGACCTAATGGAAAAACAGATAGGAGACAGACTACATGTCATTACCAATGTGCATCCATTGTATCCACTTCATGTTCAGACGCACGTTCAAGCCTCTGTTTACCACCTTCTGATCCTTTTTACTGCCCATGTGGGACGTCACTGTCCCATACTAAAGGAGGTTGAATGGTTATTTGGTGAGTAGAACACCTGTGGTGTTGACTTATAAGGGATGGATGCCACCTGGGGATGGATTTGCAGGGTTTTGTGCCTTGGGGACACGTGGGGCAACCACCATTCATCCTAGATTCCTTTTGATGCTCTCCCCCTGTTCCCACAGAGTTTCAAAGACCCCAATTTAAGAAACGCTGCAATCTGTGTTCATAAGTGACCTGGCCTCAGGAAAGGGGAGGTCTGAACAGACTTCTGGAATTGACACTAGTAAGAGTCCCTGTGGGACAGCAAGTTGAGCAAGGGTTCTGAAGTGGCCCAGTGGAACTGAACTCTGGTGCAACCTGACATTAATAAATACCTTTCTCCCACAAGTGCCTGTTACAACATATATATGTGTATTATGTCTAATAGTCCATTATTATAGAGTGCTGTATGCTCCAATCCAGAGTGACTATGTGCCAGCTCAACCACAGCCAGGGAGTGTTACACAAATAAATGCATTTTTAAAGTCTTAAACAATCATGACCCGTTGGATACTCCCAAAATCATCCTTTATGGAGGTCCACAATTAGCTGGCCACCACAGAAAAGCATTTTACCCGTTCCTTTAAGGGCAGTATGGTATAAGGTTGTGATTTAGGTAGTGCAAAAACAGTACTGCAAAATGTGTTGCATCTCAGCGTTAGAACAATTAAAAGAATTCGGGTTGCTAGTACCAGGAGCTAGTGCAGGCTTCCTTGAGCTGTGGGAATGTGTATGGCTTTTGGCAAGAGTGTTCCTACCACAGAATTTGGCAGCATTTGAAGTCTGCTGATATTCCTTATTAAGGCCCCCACCAGCATGGCATTGCATGACACATTTTTGCACATATAACAGCTCAAGCAACAAAAAATGGTTATCTGGCATTAGTGAATGTCAAACTTCTTTAAGGGGTTGAGTTAAGAGTTAGAGGACTGAATGCGCTGAATGACTTACTGTCTATAAGAAGGCACTCAGCAAAATAATCTCAGAGATTTTGACCCTATGTCATGGAAAGGAACTCAGCTTTGGATAGACTCAGGCTACGTCGAATCTCCCTCTGTTCATTCCCAAATTCTGGTTAAATACCTCTGGCATTTTTGCCAGACAACATTTGGGTTCAGAGGTCAGCAGGACGACCACTTGTGAGTCATCTGCCTAGCTTTGAAAACTTACCCCCTGCTGTCTGGAGTTGATGTAAGGGCCAAATGTGAATATTACTCCTCACCAGATAACAATCAATTCAAATGGCTTAGAGACTTCTCATCAGCTAGAGTTGTCTGCACTTACCAATGTAGTTCCCAACTAGGATATGCTCAGTGTTTTGAAATGATCAGTCCTACAAAATAAACATAAGCATGTGATAATTGGTAAGTAAATGAACATTATCCTGTTAAAATGAAATACCAAACCTGATCTTATACCGATTTATGGGATGAGACATTTGGTGACTGCAGAGCCCCTGTGGGAACGTGGGGGCAGTCTCTAGTTTCATTACTTGAATCTACCGGTGATATCAGAGTTGGCAGTGGATAAGGTGTGACGCGCTAGATACTACTTTCCCTAGCTTTAATTCTCTACGTATCCAACCTATTGCCGGATGTGAAGCCCATATAACTTTCATTGCACCATGTGAACCATTCTTCTGAGAGTTGGCTTAATCGAAGGATTGGCTATAAAGCCCAGTAGTGAGACAAGGTACATGATAAATATTTGTTTAGCTCTAATCTCGGTTACAAACTGTCCAGGGCCCCTGGAATAATGTGGCAGGGGAGCACCAAATTATGCAGCAGGGCTGACTAAATTATGTGGCAAGAAAAAACATATTATGCTGCATAATGCAGCACAATTTGTGGTACTATTACTCCATTATTTTGTACTTTTTACGCATCGAATACTGGGCAAAGATCTCCACTCATTTTTATAAGTTTAACAACCAACTAAATACCAGAAAAGGGAACAGAAAGATGACTGGTTAACCTTTGCAAAGGGCCTTACACTGTGTGCAAACCCATGTCATTGTGTTTTTAGTAACTTTTGATCTGTTTGAGCTAGAAACATTCATCTATTTATTTTAAAGTCTGCAAATTATGCAGTAGATGATGGATTATGGGGCAAGTGCAGCAAATCAATGGCTATGCAAATATAGGTGCTGCACTGCATAGTTCAAATGGCCTGGCTATGCAAAACGCTTCACAAATGTTTTCGAATCATGCAGTGTTCGTTTTGACCACCTCTTCATTAAAATGAACTGACAACACATGAAGCTAAGACCCTTTGGGGCATATTTACAAGCCCCTATCGCCATCACAGCGTCACTTTCAGTGATGTTGTGATGGCGATAGGGGCCTCGCCTTATTTACAAGGCAGCGTTAAGCCACTTAACGTGGCTTAACGCTGCCTTGTAAATAAGGCACCCTGTCACGCTTTGTTTTGTGTGAAAGGGGAAGGCAAAGGGTGTTGCTGTGGACGTTCTACCACAACACCCATTGATTCTGACTCTGCCTCCTATTTACAAGGGAGGCGTAAATAGGAGGCAGCGCTAGAATTAAGACCAGGGAAAACCTGGTCTTACCCTGGCGCAACGAGGAGAAATGTTTAATTTCTCCTAGTTTTTGGTGTTTTCATGTGTGCTGCGTTGTGCAGCACACATGAAAACAGCAAAAAGGCCGATGATTGTTTATGTACAGGAAATTACCCTTCCTGCACTTAAACAATCCTTTTTCAAAAATGCCGTTTTGCAACTTCTGTGTGTGCTGCATTAAGCAGCACACATAGAAGTTACAAAGCGGCATTTAAAGATTGTTTATGTGCAGGAACATAAACAATCTTCCCCTGCATGCAGACACCCTTGCACTATTTATTTATTTTATTTTGAAGGTTTTATATAGCGCGAACATGACCCTTGCGGGTATCAGAGCGCTTTACAGTGGGAAACAAACGACAAAAGTACAATGTATGCCATTATTATGACCTGCTACAGAAAGTTACAGAGGTGTATGTGCAAAGACAAAAAATAATAGGCATCTAAAACAAAGTAGGACAACATCAGTTATGTGGGTTAGATTCGTTGTTCATGTAAGTTTACTTAAGAGTAGAAGCTTTACTTCTTTCTTGAAAGAGGCAGGAGAGGAATTCAGTCTAGTTTCTGGGGGCAGTGCATTCCAAATCCTTGGGGCGATTCCAGAAAAGGTCCTGTTGTATGTTTTCTTTTTGGCAAATCTTTGTGGTTTCAGAAGAGTGCTGGAACTTCTGGAGGATCTGTCACCACATGAGAGCTCCAGTTTCTGGGACAGATATCTTGGGGTATTGTGGTGAAGGACTTTGTGAGTCATGCAAGTGATTTTTTGTTGAATTCTTGCTTCGAATGGTAGCCAATTGAGAGCTCTAAGGTCGGGGAAATGTGGCAGTTTCTTTTAGTACCCATGATGAGCCTGGCCGCTGAATTGAGGGAGGCTCTTAGAGGGGCTGTTGTAGACCTGGGAAGTCCTTAGAGAGTTGCACTCCCATAATCTAGTCTGGGGATTACTAAAGCTTGTACTGACAATTTAAAGTCATTGGCAGGAAGGAAGGGTTTTAATTTTCTCATAATGTTCATCTGTATGTTTGCTCCTTTTGTTGCGGCACTGATATGTTTCTGCATGTTTAGATTCCTGTCAAGTGTTATTCCCAGCGATCTCGCTAAGTCGATAACTTGAGGCTGGCAGTAGAGCGCTGTAAGTTGTTTAAGCCATTCCTCTATGGTGGTTGTTTGATTGGGGGGAGCAATTAGGAGGAATTCAGTCTTGAGGGTGTTTTGTTTCAAGTGGTTTTCAGCAAGCCAAATCTGTGTTTTTTGTAGAGTTAAATTAAGAGATCTAATGTCCTCCAGAGAAGAGACCTTTAGGTACAGTTGTGTATCATCTGAGTACATGTGGTAATGGATGTTGGAGGAGCTGAGAATTTCAGTAAGAGGATCCATGAATAGGTTAAAAAGAGTGGGTGAGAGGGAGGAGCCCTGAGGGACTCCTAATGTGACTGGGATGGAATTAGATAAGGATTCATTGACCTTGAATCTTTGGGATCTACTTTGGAGGAAAGGGGTGAACCAAGTTAGTACAGATCTTGGTAGGCCCAATCTATATTTCAGGAGGTCCAGAAGATTGTCATGTTTGACGGTGTCGAATGCCGAAGGTAGGTCGAGCAGGATTAAAAGACAGGCTTCGTTTTGGTCTACGATTTTTAGTGCTTCATCCACTATGTGGGTCAGAGCCGACTCAGTACTGTGCCCTGCGCGAAAACCGGATTGGTATTGATTTAGCAGATTCAATTGGTCGATGTGGTTGCCAAGTTGGATGTGTACACATTTTTCCAGGAGTTTAGCTAGGGTTGGGATGTTAGAGATTGGGCGGTAATTATTTAAGTCTGTGTGGTCTGCCGTTGTTTTTTTTAGGATGGGGGACACCTGCCCTGACTTAAGGTTTTCTGGTAGAATGCCTTGAAGCAGAGAAGCATTAATAATCTTGGTCCATAGTGGCAGTAGCAAAGGTTTGAACTCATTTAAATAGTTGGCGGGTAGAGGATCGATGAAGTGGTTAGAAGGGTTCAATGATGTGAGCACTTTTAAGATTGCGTCTTCACTATGAGTTTTGAAGGAGGACCATACGGCATTATTTTTGAGGGCGAACTTTGGTGTGCATATGTTAAGGGTTGCCAGAGAGGGTGATAGGGTGTCTTTGGGGATGACAGAATGAAGTACTAAGGCCTTATGTAGGTCCATCTTCATGTTTTCTGTCTTCTCAATGAAGAGGCAAATTCTTCACAACTGGGTAATGAGCTCGGTCCAACTTGAGGGGGTTATGGTAGGCCATTTGATTGTGCTTTGACTAGTTCAAATAGTTTTTTGGGTCGATTTTTAGCTTGGTCTAACTGATTCCTAAAAATGTTTGCTTTAGACCTTCTGATATTTTTATAGAAGGAGTTTCTGGTAACTCTTACAAGCTTAAAGTGGTCAAGGAACGGTGATGCTCTCCATCGACGTTCAATTAATCTTAAGGTACGTCTGTCTGCATCGAGGCTGCCATGGTACCATGGTTTGGAATCTTTTGTGGAGAGCCTTTTCAGTTGTAACGGTGCAACTGTGTCTAGTACTGTAGTCATGGATTTAAAGTAGAGGTTTGTAAGAGCTTGAACATCAGATAAGTCTTCAGGGGGAAGCAAGAGGTTGACACTGGGAGATGTTGGTAGATTTGTGTTAGCATTTTTTAGGTTCTTTTTTCATATTTTAGGTTTCATAGGTTGGGCTGAGTTTAGTTTTACCGCTTCATTAATGAGGAATATAATGGAGTAGTGGTCTGACTAATCACAAGGGAGGATCGTTTCAAGTTGAATGGAGTCTGCATTAGAAATGGCCAGGTCTAGGATTGAACCCTTGTCATGTGGGGCTGGTGCAGATTTGAGTAAGGTCAAGGTCCGTAAGGAATGATTTGAGGCTGTTTACAGCAGCGTCATTTGGGTCGTTCCAATGAAGATTGAGATCTCCAAGTAAGATTTGGGTACTTTGTTGTCCTGTGTTTGTAGTCACGATATCCATGAATTGTTCGATGAAGGTGAGGTGTGCAAGGAGCAGACTGGTCTGTTGTTGCTTGTGATATCAATACAGAGATATTCACATGAGGATAATACCAGTGAATGAGATCGGTTCACTGAGAGACTATTCCAATGTATGCAGGCAATGCCACCACCTGGTCTATCAATTCTGTCTAACCTGGTGATGTCATGGTTTGGGGGGACCAAAATATTGAGGATAGGCGTAGACGATTCATTTAACCAGGTTTCGGTCAGCATTGGAAGGCCGGGTTCATGAGCGAGTATGAGATCAGCTACGTCCGCCGCATGTCTTGAGGCTGATCTACAGTTTAGTAGTATACATTTGAGATGGGGCTTGACGGGAGCTAGAGGTTCCTGTGTGAGGGGGACTCGCGTAAGATTGTCTTGAATTATTCCTCTATTGTTGGGTCTTGGAGCTCTGTGTGGATTAGGGGGGATGGTTTAGATTAGGGTATGGCTATTTGTGTTGTCAGGGCACTCTGTGTTGTGATTGGGTTGCAGGAGATCATAGAAGCGGAGTGGGGAGAGGATATCTTTGGTCGATAAAGGATCCCTCATTTGGACTGGTCGGGTGGGGGCACTGGGGTAAGGTAAAGTTCTCCATCTTGGGTGCAAGTGCTTCGAAGAGGATGATTGCATAAAGTAGGGGTTTGGAGAGATGTTGCTATGATAGTTCATAGCTGAATCCTTATCATGCCATCTGATCTTGGGTGATTGTAGGATAAGGCCCCGTAGACTTTGGGGGTCTGCTTTGACTTGTTGCAGGGAGAGTAATATCTCATCAAGTCTGGAATCTAGTGAGGGTTGTGTGCTTATTAATTGGTCTGGGGGTAGGGGAAGGGTGGGTAGTCTAGGAGTGGGTTTTGGGGGGTTACAATAGCCTGGGCCTATGTAGGGAGGCCGGTAGGGGGGGTGGTTATAGGGAGAGCAGAGTGGAGGGATAGAGGGAGAAGGAGAGGTGTGTACCGAGTGAATGTGTGGGGGGGCTAGAGCTATGGTGTTGGTCAGAGTTAGTGGGGTCAATTTAGAATATATGCTAGGTACTAGGGGATTAGGTGTAGGCTGGGTACTGTTGGTGGGGGGGTGACTTTTGCAACCAAGAGGATCTGCTGGAGCTGGACTGGGTGTGTCTATAAGTTGGGGAGTAATAGGTGACTGCCTTGAAGGGGATTCAGGTGGGGTATTGGGGGCCTTCTCGAGTTGAGAGAGCCTGGGGTGGGGGAATCGGGTCTCATAACTTTTTCCTTGATAAGAGGAAAAATATTGTCAAGTAAATCTAAGTTACGGTCTGATGATTGTATGAGGATGATCCCATTATGGTATATGGTGATTGTTGCTGCTGCTTTGTAAATTGGTGAGGGGGCGATCGAGATCCTGAGACCGTGTGATGCTTTCCTAGCAGTAGAGACCAAGAACAGAGCGAAGAAGGCTTTCCTCCACTGGGCTCTTCTCTTCGTGTAAAAAATGATGTCATTAGTTAGAGCTCCTTTGTTTATAGAAAAGTAGGGGTCCGAGATCAGGGTCTCAGGGTGTGATTTAAGAAATTTATGTTTAAAACATTTGGATGCTTTTTGTAAGGTTAGGTGGGTACTTAAAGGTATAGGTATGTTATCCTGCCGGCTCCATAATGGAGTCAATCCTTATTTGGAAAATCTTATCCAGTATGGAAAGTGGGAGAAGAGGTGAGGATAGGTGGAGAAGGGAGCGGGGGAATTATGAGAGGCTGTGAGTTTGAGGCCAGCTAAGGGGCGTAATTTATGTAGGCTGTGATGGAGTTGGGCTGATTGCTGTAGAAAGAAGTAGAAGGGGAAGTAGTGAACTGGGAAGTGAGGCTAGAGGGACGTGAAGAAGTTGGGGAGAGAGAGGAGACCCTAGGGCTAAGCCCGGGCAGGCATAGAGGTGACAGTAGTACACAGCTGGGTAGTCAAGATGAGGCTAGAGAGAAATCTCTCCTGCGTGCTTATCAACTAGGGTTTCATTGGATGTCATCTGGTTCAGCTACAAAAGTAATAAATACAATATATATAATACCTGTAATGTAGTGTATTAGATATATATGTATAGTAGCTAGGATGTATATAATATAAACTGTATGAATAGATAATTAAAGTGCACTTGCCTAGAGATTAGTCCTTGGCTATGATACAAATCATTGAAGCCGATGCCTGGTTAAAGCCATTCCAAGTTGGCCGCCTATTATCAGAATACAGATCAGCTCTGAGACGTAGTCCTATGTCTCTTTCAATGTTCAGAACAGATTGAATGGTCCTTTTTCCGTTTTTGTGGTGTTGTCCACCATTTTGTTCGAAGTTACCAAGAAAGAAATATGGCAGCGGCCATAAAAAATAATAGTTGTGTCCCTGCGATGCCTACTTCTGTAGGTAATAAGGCCATTGAGCCCAAAGCACGTTGCAAGAATGCCTCTGTTAAAAATGAGCCTGCGAGGGGCCACCTCCCAGGCAAATTAGATCATATCTGTCTGATCTCATGCAGTCGGGCCCCCAAACATCAGGATTCTCTGTGGAAGTCCGAGAGAAATCCAGCGGCAGTCTACTTCGGCATCTGGAGAACCAGTTGCTCACCATCCGGCTCCGCTCGCTCACTGAAGAGGTTTGGGGTATCTTTCTCTTCCTGTCTATGTGGCATGAAGGCCGAAGCGATTCAACAATCAAGCCGATATCGTAGGGTCTTCTTGTTTTGGGACGTGAGACACGCCGAACCGGAGAAGAAAGACATCCAGCAACAGTCTATCTCCCCAATGAATGAGGGGGGGTCAGGTCCGGACCCTGTGAGCAGATGGTGAGACTTCAAAGTGCTCGCCAGTGAGACCGAGCAATGGCTTCCTCCTCTACAGCCTCGCTGCGGGGGTCTCCGCAGGATCAGGAATCTACCGTTAGCAATACGACCTTGGCTGACATAAAACCTGCATCTCTGTCCATCGGCGCAGACCTCGACCGTGGGATCCGATAACGAATAAGTCGTCCGGACTGATGCCTCGTTCCACGATCACGCGGGGATCTTTTCCATAATTGCGGTAAGGTCTTTAATTCCTTGTTTTTAGAATCATCCGAGGTCCTCTGTGTTAAGTTAACTATGCGATGGTCCAAGGTTGATGTTGCTGGGGCTAACAAGGGATTTTGCTGTAGTTGTGATCCCTAGCCATGGAGCTACCTTCTCGAGCTCCTCATCGGTCAGCAGCCATCTAGGTTTTTCCTATGGTGCAAGGGTGCCTGCGTTGGCGCTAGGCTGTAAAGTGTTGCGCCAGCGCAGGGGGAAACGCAGGGCTGTAGTGGCGGAGTGAGGCGTTAAGCCAGGAAGGCTAACGCCTCACTCCGCCACTTCCTTTGTACATATGCCCCTTTATGTGTACATATGCAATGCTGATTGATTAGCAGCAGAGCAGGATTTTCGTAGTGGTGATAACTATAAGATCTCTAAATGGTATTAACTACAAGGTCCAGTAGTTGTTTATTAACCATTAGTCCTCAAAAGACTCTACATTTTTGATATGAAGAAATGTGCATTTCTGTCCTAAAAATTTCCTGACAACTACAGGCGGCGTGGCAAACCCAGGTTTTCAATTTTTCTGGGGAAATTCGTGGTTGATAGTCTGACTTCAGAGGTGGTCTTGCGGGAGTAAAACCATGTTTCTACTTATTTTCCTAAAGTCATTCTTGGAAAATATGCTTTTCGACAAAATGAAAACACAATCTATCAAATTCTACATTACAAAACATCTCAAGGGTCTGCGAATCCTTTGTTCTGATAATTCCACGGGCTTGCAATTGAAGTTTCCGTAGTAATTCTAGAAACATTTTTAGGGATTCCTGTATTCTGCATAAATACCTGTAAAAGAGGAAGTCGTTTTCTTTGATAAATGACAGTTTACTTTGAAATGTTCATAGAGTGTTTGACTGAAATGGGCATTTAGCATTCACCGGAAATCAGTGCTTTAAATGGGGAAAAATAAGTGCAGGTACTCATTAAAATAGAGGTGTGGCAAGTGGGCGGGGCTAGGGGGGGGGCTAAGGGCAAAATATCATCATACATAATGACTGCTGTACCAGTTGCAGCACTTATTAAAACACATGAGAAATGTGTTTATGTCAAAAAACACAGATTAACTCATAACACAAAATGAAAGTCATGATGGCACTTTCACCCGAATGATCGCTGCGCACCTGATTGACAGTGCAGGGTCTGTCTAGAGACCCTGTCCTGTTAATCACAGCGTGACACAACCCCTCTCACCCCCCTGCAGTTTGGGGACATTAAAATGGGCGCTGCTGGAATCTTCACCAGCAACTCTGCAAAAGGATACTTGAGCCGAGTTAATTACAAGCTCCTCGGAGGCAGAGCGGCCTCTGCCCTGCACTGGAGCAGAAACCTAACCTGAGCCTGCCGTGCCGTGGATCAGGTTACCGGTACTCTCCCTGGCTACAGAGAAGTGCCGGTACTGACGGCAAACAAATTCGGAAGTGCCGGTACTCAGTATCGGTGTACCGGCCCATTTAAAGCACTGACGGAAATGTTTCTAAAAGTTCAGCATTTAAAATAAAACAGTATTGTTTTCAAGGCTTCTGTGAAATTCTCATATATTCCTATGTGAATTGTTTTGCTACAAGAGCAACAGACACCACAAACACAAGAAGGATTACACACGTGTGGTGATTCTTTTCTCCAGTTTTATATAGAGCGATTTCGACTTGAAGAAGGTATTGGAGCGCTTTACTAGAGGAATAGTTTCATTAAGCAAGGTCACATTCATGTTTTTAGGCACATGGGAATTAAGTCATTTACCCAGAATCACATTACCTGAGCAGACGCCGCAACTGGAACCTGGTTCCGAGTTCCAAAGTCGGCAGCTCTGGTCTTAGCACCACGTGCTCTTCCCAGACATGCTGGACAAGGGGCCAAGGCACAAGCTCGCAGCCCCCGGGGACAGGTGCAGGCCAGAGTTTTAATTAGTAATACCTTAGCCCCACCTGCTTTCCTGGAGAAACAATTGCCCTTAAAGGGATAATTGTAAACCCAGGAATGAAGAATGAACATGATACCGATCTAACAATAAAAACACCTCGATGCCTCAGAGGAAGCAGCCATCCCCACATGACCAGTTCTCTCCTACAGGCAACACTGCAGAACCAAGGCGCAGATTTACAAGAAAGTGACGCATTTCGGGCTGGACTGTTCCCATGAGGCACAGGGTCAGACTGATTTGCATATGGCCATGTCTGAACTGGGGTGGTGGAGTGAGCTAAAGAATGATGATGGATTAAACCCAGATCAGTTGACTGGGGGTGAGTGTTTGATTGGCTCAAACGTTCCGTCCATCATCCCCTTTTGTATCGCTTTGTTCGCCCCAAGTTGGCGGGGGTATGCCCAGACGTGGGTCCCTTGCTCACTTTGCCACTGGATTCAAGCAAGCCTGGCTGATGACGGCTGAAATGCCAGAAACCGGTCCTAGGATGCTTGTTTCCGGTCCAGGGAAGACATGGCTTGGCAGTTCGGGCTGGACTGTTCCCATGAGGCACAGGGTCAGACTGATTTGCATATGGCCATGTCTGAACTGGGGTGGTGGAGTGAGCTAAAGAATGATGATGGATTAAACCCAGATCAGTTGACTGGGGGTGAGTGTTTGATTGGCTCAAACGTTCCGTCCATCATCCCCTTTTGTATCGCTTTGTTCGCCCTAAGTTGGCGGGGGTATGCCCAGACGTGGGTCCCTTGCTCACTTTGCCACTGGATTCAAGCAAGCCTGGCTGATGACGGCTGAAATGCCAGAAACCGGTCCTAGGATGCTTGTTTCCGGTCCAGGGAAGACATGGCTTGGCAGTTCGGGCTGGACTGTTCCCATGAGGCACAGGGTCAGACTGATTTGCATATGGCCATGTCTGAACTGGGGTGGTGGAGTGAGCTAAAGAATGATGATGGATTAAACCCAGATCAGTTGACTGGGGGTGAGTGTTTGATTGGCTCAAACGTTCCGTCCATCATCCCCTTTTGTATCACTTTGTTCGCCCTAAGTTGGCGGGGGTATGCCCAGACGTGGGTCCCTTGCTCACTTTGCCACTGGATTCAAGCAAGCCTGGCTGATGACGGCTGAAATGCCAGAAACCGGTCCTAGGATGCTTGTTTCCGGTCCAGGGAAGACATGGCTTGGCAGTTCGGGCTGGACTGTTCCCATGAGGCACAGGGTCAGACTGATTTGCATATGGCCATGTCTGAACTGGGGTGGTGGAGTGAGCTAAAGAATGATGATGGATTAAACCCAGATCAGTTGACTGGGGGTGAGTGTTTGATTGGCTCAAACGTTCCGTCCATCATCCCCTTTTGTATCGCTTTGTTCGCCCTAAGTTGGCGGGGGTATGCCCAGACGTGGGTCCCTTGCTCACTTTGCCACTGGATTCAAGCAAGCCTGGCTGATGACGGCTGAAATGCCAGAAACCGGTCCTAGGATGCTTGTTTCCGGTCCAGGGAAGACATGGCTTGGCAGTTCGGGCTGGACTGTTCCCATGAGGCACAGGGTCAGACTGATTTGCATATGGCCATGTCTGAACTGGGGTGGTGGAGTGAGCTAAAGAATGATGATGGATTAAACCCAGATCAGTTGACTGGGGGTGAGTGTTTGATTGGCTCAAACGTTCCGTCCATCATCCCCTTTTGTATCGCTTTGTTCGCCCTAAGTTGGCGGGGGTATGCCCAGACGTGGGTCCCTTGCTCACTTTGCCACTGGATTCAAGCAAGCCTGGCTGATGACGGCTGAAATGCCAGAAACCGGTCCTAGGATGCTTGTTTCCGGTCCAGGGAAGACATGGCTTGGCAGTTCGGGCTGGACTGTTCCCATGAGGCACAGGGTCAGACTGATTTGCATATGGCCATGTCTGAACTGGGGTGGTGGAGTGAGCTAAAGAATGATGATGGATTAAACCCAGATCAGTTGACTGGGGGTGAGTGTTTGATTGGCTCAAACGTTCCGTCCATCATCCCCTTTTGTATCGCTTTGTTCGCCCTAAGTTGGCGGGGATATGCCCAGACGTGGGTCCCTTGCTCACTTTGCCACTGGATTCAAGCAAGCCTGGCTGATGACGGCTGAAATGCCAGAAACCGGTCCTAGGATGCTTGTTTCCGGTCCAGGGAAGACATGGCTTGGCAGTTCGGGCTGGACTGTTCCCATGAGGCACAGGGTCAGACTGATTTGCATATGGCCATGTCTGAACTGGGGTGGTGGAGTGAGCTAAAGAATGATGATGGATTAAACCCAGATCAGTTGACTGGGGGTGAGTGTTTGATTGGCTCAAACGTTCCGTCCATCATCCCCTTTTGTATCGCTTTGTTCGCCCTAAGTTGGCGGGGGTATGCCCAGACGTGGGTCCCTTGCTCACTTTGCCACTGGATTCAAGCAAGCCTGGCTGATGACGGCTGAAATGCCAGAAACCGGTCCTAGGATGCTTGTTTCCGGTCCAGGGAAGACATGGCTTGGCAGTTCGGGCTGGACTGTTCCCATGAGGCACAGGGTCAGACTGATTTGCGTATGGCCATGTCTGAACTGGGGTGGTGGAGTGAGCTAAAGAATGATGATGGATTAAACCCAGATCAGTTGACTGGGGGTGAGTGTTTGATTGGCTCAAACGTTCCGTCCATCATCCCTTTTGTATCGCTTTGTTCGCCCTAAGTTGGCGGGGGTATGCCCAGACGTGGGTCCCTTGCTCACTTTGCCACTGGATTCAAGCAAGCCTGGCTGATGACGGCTGAAATGCCAGAAACCGGTCCTAGGATGCTTGTTTCCGGTCCAGGGAAGACATGGCTTGGCAGTTCGGGCTGGACTGTTCCCATGAGGCACAGGGTCAGACTGATTTGCATATGGCCATGTCTGAACTGGGGTGGTGGAGTGAGCTAAAGAATGATGATGGATTAAACCCAGATCAGTTGACTGGGGGTGAGTGTTTGATTGGCTCAAACGTTCCGTTCATCATCCCCTTTTGTATCGCTTTGTTCGCCCTAAGTTGGCGGGGGTATGCCCAGACGTGGGTCCCTTGCTCACTTTGCCACTGGATTCAAGCAAGCCTGGCTGATGACGGCTGAAATGCCAGAAACCGGTCCTAGGATGCTTGTTTCCGGTCCAGGGAAGACATGGCTTGGCAGTTCGGGCTGGACTGTTCCCATGAGGCACAGGGTCAGACTGATTTGCATATGGCCATGTCTGAACTGGGGTGGTGGAGTGAGCTAAAGAATGATGATGGATTAAACCCAGATCAGTTGACTGGGGGTGAGTGTTTGATTGGCTCAAACGTTCCGTCCATCATCCCCTTTTGTATCGGACAAGGGGCCAAGGCACAAGCTCGCAGCCCCCGGGGATAGGTGCAGGCCAGAGTTTTAATTGGTAATACCTTAGCCCCACCTGCTTTCCTGGAGAAACAATTGCCCTTAAAGGGATAATTGTAAACCCAGGAATGAAGAATGAACATGATACCGATCTAACAATAAAAACACCTCGATGCCTCAGAGGAAGCAGCCATCCCCACATGACCAGTTCTCTCCTACAGGCAACACTGCAGAACCAAGGGGCAGATTTACAAGAAAGTGACGCATCTGTAGAGATGCGTCACTTTCCCTGCGCCACCCTGAGAAAACCTTGCGCCACCATGGATGCGCCGCATTCACAATACGGCGCACCATGGCGCAAGGATTGACATATGCGTCAGAAATTCTGACGCATCTGTTGGGGCAAAAGTCACGCATTGCTGGAGTCGTGGCGCAAGCATGACGCAACTCCAGCAATACATTTTGAGGCCTATTCCCACTATATTGCGTCACTCTTTACGCCTGCTTGAAGCAGGCGTAAGGTTTTGATGCAGTGGCGTCCTAGAAGCGAAGCAGTGAAATCTTGTAGATTTCACTGCATCACTTTTACGAGGCTTTCCTGCGTGGGAATGCCCACCCTGCATACATTATACCTGGTGCAGGTATAATTTGACGCAGGGCTTTACAACGTGACGCATCTCCCATTTTTTATGCCGGTGCTGCGTCGCACCAGCGGCGCAAAAGTGTCGCAAGGGGCTTGTACATCTGCCCCAAGTGTTCACCGCCAGGACCTGTCCCCCTCACCTCGGCCACACCTGTACGTGTACGAGATCCCAGACACAAGCAACCAGCGGACCTCCGAGTTTTAAAGACAAAGGGGCATATGTATCAAAGAATGGTTTTGCGATTCTCAAATAGCGATTTTTAGAGAATCTCTATTTGAGAATCGCAAAACGAGAAGTAATTAAAAATGAGCAAATATTTTGCGATTCCTTATTATTCCTTAATTGCGACTCGCAATTAAGGAATGGCTTCCTATTCATTTCTATGGGCCAAGAGGCCCATAGGAATGAATGGGAATTGCATGCGCAATTTGCGAGTGCCCAATAGGTACTCGCAAATTGCGCATGCAATTTCAAGGGTTCAAGGGTTCCAAAAGGACACCCTGTTGCACCCCTGAAATGTGCATGTGTGCACATGTGGTGCACATACATGCCCTGCATGTATGTGCGCCACATGGCACTTAGAAAAATGCAAAAAGTGAATTTTTCAAAGAAATCGAAATTACCACCAACCTGAAGTTGGTGGTAATTTGCGATTCCTTAAGCCAAAATCGCACAACTTGGGTGCTTCCCACATTGCATTTAAGGAATCGCAATTTGCGATTCCTTAAATGCAATCGCAAAATAGGGAATCGCAAAATTTGCGATTCCCTATTTTGTGATGGCGTTTTGGGATGATACATCCCAAAAGGCCTTTTCCCGTTTGCAAACGGGCCGATTCTGAGAATCGGCCCGTTTGCGAACGGGAAATGGGCTTGATACATATGCCCCAAAAGGTTTCCCAATGTCTCCACCGTCGCTAGAGCTACTGAGAGGTGCCCTCCCAACCAGGCCGATGGGAAATCATATCAGGCGGCTAGGGCCGCATAGAGAGCTAGCAGCAGTGATCCTGAACACAAGAGTCCGGGAACAAGAAAAGAAGAAATTCCGTGCTGAAAGGGTAGGGGCTGCGTCAGCGGTCGTCAGGGGCAGCTAGCAGAGAAAATGGCAATCAGGCAGCTTTGCATTATTTAACTTGTGCTGCTGCCCCTGATGCTCGCTCAGGTGACCCCTCTGATCCCATGGCAACCAATCACTATTGCCCAAAATTTCAAAACACGGCTCCTGTGGCCACTGCCCTTGACCGGTTCATTCCGGCCCACACCTGTCTCTGGGGCCTGTGAGTGTGTGCCTTGGCCCCTTGTCCAGAGTTTGAGGTCATTAGGTTTATTTTTGCTTGTATTTGGGCGAGTTTATAGATTTTTATTAATTTGTGTTTACTTACTTTCTTATATGTTTTTGCTGGTTTGTGATAGTTATTTTCTGGCAGCTTATCTGTTTTTCATGTTGCAGTTTTTTGTTTTATGAAGTTTATGCAAAGTGATAGAGTGTGTTTCAAGATTTATTAGCTATTTTACTTTTTGTAAGTTTAATTACATTTACATTTCAGTTTAAATATAAGTTTTACTCACTCGGTTAGGTAGTTGTTTAGATTACATTTCTTCTATAATGGTCCGGTGAAAGAATCCTGCAGTGTTTCCTCGTCTTGCAGTGTTTGTCATTTTTGAAGTATTTCCTTGTTAAAATTAGTGTGACTTTTACATTGTTAATTGAATTGTTTGTTTGATTTTATTGGTTAAAGTTGTTTGTAGTTTTATTTTATTGGTTGGTTTAGTTTTAGTTTGAATTTTTTTTTATTAGATGAGTGCTTCTATCGTAAATGCTATTTAAGGTTTTATTTTTGATGTATGATATATAATTTGATTGTTTCGAATATACATATATATATTTATTAATATATAGGTTGTGCTTTAAATATGTGTAGTTAATGCTAATTTTTGTTTGGAGTTGTATTGTTAATGTTTTAATTATATAATTTATTGAGGTGTATGGTAAATATTTGTTTGATGTACATATTTGTTTTTGTTTAAATATGTGTTTGAAATGTTTTGGGTTTATTTGAAGTTATTGTTTTTTGTATAAACTGTTTTTTAAAATGTTTATTCATGATTATAAAATTTTTTGCCGATAATATTGTAGCGGATATTATGTGAATTTTGTTTTTCACATATTATATGTTTATTTAAAGGTAACAATAGTTTTGTTCCGATATTTTTGTTTTCAATATAGGTAAAAATCAATATTTTTTTGTGTTTTTGACAGTTGTGGTTTTATTAGTTAAGCATAGGAAGTTGACATTTTTGATATTGCTATTTAATTTCCAATATTTTTATGTTTCAATATTGCATGCATTGATGCTTTGTCAGTGATCCGTTTTTGACATGCCTAGCAATACAACCATCCATATAAGGCCACCTGAAACGTTCTCTCTGGTGGCACTCTCCCCCACTCTTTACGTATTGTCAATTTTACCCATAAATCTGCTCTAGGATTCTTACCCCCTCAAATGCAAAAACAGCTTCAAAATTGCACTCACAGAGTTTGGAAAGAATAAACGAAAATCTAGATGAACGCTTCCCTGTTCCTTTACTTTTCTTTTTTTATGTTCAAAGAATTCTATTGGGTTTTGTGCAAAAGAAACAAAAGAAAAATAATATTGCAAATACATGTCGAAGTAGGCAGGTACAGTGAATATTCTCTTGTACAAGATTGATTAACAACTGTAAGGAGAACAGAAGGAAAGCAAAACATAAGGTAAAATAAACCACATCCTGAATATGAAATAAAACATAAGAATAAACAGTAGATAAGGATATTTACAGCAGTAGGCATGGCAAACCAGTATTTAGACACAGCAATATGCATACTTTTGAGAAGGCAACAGTCTGGTGACAGACAAGAGATGGTTTCAGGGTAGGTAATAGCTATGAGGAAGTTTCATGTAATGCTAAGGGGCTATCGGCACACCGTAAGTAAGCAACCCAGTTCAGCCATGATCGAAACGAGGTAGCAGCAGTATTTTTCCAGTTAGCAAGGACGAACTTATAGCCCACAGACAATAGTATGTCTGCCAGGAGACTATCAGTATGTGCCCTGAGTTGTGGATCAAAGAAGCTTTGAATCAATGAAATGAAGTCCTTTTTCAGATGTGCCCCAAATAGACTTTGGATAAAATCGAATATTCAATCCCAGAAAGGAGATATAGCGGTAGAAAAGAAGATGAGGGAAATTCCCCAGTGGCTTTATTACACTTCCAACAAGTTGGGTTCTCTCTAAGAGATATTTTATGAATTTGTGAGGGAGTCCAGATTGTCCTATGCAGGAGCAGTATTTCACTTGGGATAGAGAGGGGGTAATTTTATGAAATACAACTGATTTCCAAATTGGGCCCCAGGTGTCCAGAGAAAAGGTCCCCAGAGCGTCCCATTTCTTCAGATGTTTTGAGTCAAATGTGTAGTTTTAGGTTTTAGAGGGTGGTGGATCTTGGAGGATTTGTGGCCGGTTTTATTAAAGGAGAGGATGATCTTTAGAAGAGAGGGATCTCCTTTGGGGGACTTAATTTTAGACAGACTAGCTTTGAGCTTGAGGAAGTCATAGAAGTTTATATCTGACATGACATTTTTTTTTGTAGTTCTCTGAACAAAAGAGCCGCTTGCTGTGTGCCTAATTGTTTCAAAAAGTGAATGTCCTTAGACGCCCATGAGCGCCAAAATATAGGTTCCCCTTGGATTTGATTTTAGGGTTATGCCAGAGTGAGTTCCGGTTAGAGCATGGAATTGGTGTCTCGAGGAATCCATCAATCCTCAGCAGGGCTCTTCTTATATTGGTAAAGATGTATTTGGCTGGTGTTGGGGATTTCGTGTTGATAGACGCGTTACGGACTGCAGAACTCTAAGAATCTCCTTCTCGATTAATAGCCATGTAGGGGGTATAATCCAGAGGTTGGAAGAACCAAAGGGAGCCTAGCCTGGCTAAAAAAGCAGTTTGGTAATTTCTGAAATCGGACAGGTTCACTCCTCCCGGATGCACGAAAAGGAGTAGTTTTCTTAATGGATCTTCTGGCACTCTTCTTCTGCCATATAAATTTTGCTAACAACTTGTCAAGTTTTTGAATTCATTGGATGGTACTTCAGGCAGCATGCTTATGAGATAATTGACTCCCTGGGTGATAGTCTCATTGCGGCCCCACCAAGTGAGGAATATGTGGTTCCACCGATCCAGTAGATTCTCAATTTTCTTTAGCTTTAAGTTTTCATTATGGTGGAGCGATTCTAGCATTTCTGAGGTAAATTCTAGACCCAGATATTTTATGACGTGGGGTTGCCGGGACAGCCCTGTAGATTTGAAGATTTTAAAAGGTCGCTAGTGCAGAGATTGTTTAAACTCTTGACTTCGGATTTGTCCTTATTGAGCTTATAGCCTGCAACTAGGGCATATTCATCTATCATCTGCAGCAAAGGAGGGACTGACTGAGCTGCATTCTCAGTCATGGTTAAAATATGGTTGAAATACAGGCGATGGAGGAATTCATCTGACTGTTATGGAGTAAGGGTTCAAGAGTCTAGATGAATACAGAGGGGGATGGGGGCAGCCTTGCCTAGTGCTTCTTTCTAAGTTAAAGGCAATGGACAGTAGACTGCTAGGTATCACTTTGGCAGAGGGACCACTGTAAAGGGCCATGACTATCTTAGTAAAAGTCTCACCCAGTTTAAACTTCAGGAGGGTCTCACGAAGAAATGATCAGGAGACCCTATTAAATGCTTTTTGAGCATCTAGGGTAATCATGGCGGTATCTGAATTAATTGATTTGGCTCTCTGAATGATATTGCATAGAAGGCGAGTGTTGCCATTAGATATTCGACTGTTCATGAACCCCACCTGTGTGTGGCTAATCAGGCATGGTAAAAGCGGGTCCAGTCTCTTACAGAGGATTTTGGCATAGATTTTTGCGTCCAAGTTAATTAAGGAGATTGGCCTGTAATTTGTTTGCCAGGGTTGGGTCTTTGCCCTCTTTTGGGATTACTACAACAGTGTGTTCACTAGCTGTGCCAGCAATGACACCTTAATCTGAGAAGTGATGGCAGAGGTCAAGAAGCATAGGACTTAGGACAGAGGCAAGTGTTTTATAAAAGTTAGCCGTAAAACCCTTAGGTGCCTTATGTGGTTTAAAGGATTTGATAGCCATTGCAATTTCCTCTAACGTCAATGGTGAGCTAAGAGACTTCTTGTCTAGGTCAGTGATAGCGGGTAGATGTGTGTTATTTAGGTAATCCCTGCAATTCTCTATAGAGGAGTTTGAGTTGTCCTTGTATAGAAATTTGTAAAAGTCTCTGAGGATGTTCAAGATTTTTTGAGGTTGCGAGTGAGTGACATTCGCTTTATGTTTGAGTGCATTGATAACCTTATGCTTCTGCTTGTGTGTCAAATATGATGCTAGTATTTTACCGGCCTTGTTTGCCTCATACTGTTTATATTTCATAATCCAGACCCCCACCCTCTCACTCAGGATTCTATTGTATTCTTATTTTTTATTGGTAAGGGTAGAGAGGGTGTAAGCATCTGGGTAGGAAATGTGAGTAGCCTTTAGGGCTTTAATCTCGTTTTCAAGCTCAATTAGTGCGCCTCTATCAGTAGCTTTGAGTGCGTCCCAACAGGTGGAGGGAGAAGTATCTGAGGCCAAATTTTCTTTAACATAGTTTCGTATGGTGTTTTCGATGATGTTACTGGATGCCGCATCTCTAACTGATTCATCATTGAACCTCCAAATTTTACAAGATGGTCTCGCATTGGTGACAGTAAAAGATAGGGTAGCAACAGAGTGATCAGAAAGTAGTCTTGATAGAATGTCGGTCTGGTCAATTAGATGTATGTGTGCCTTAGATATCAGCAGGCAATCAATTCTGGAGTATGATTTGTGTGGGTTGCAGAAAAAGATATAATCCCTGGTGTTAGGGTGTTGCAGTCTCCAGGAGTCATGTAGGTTGAATCTAGAGCATAGTTTACGAACCGACTTGATCCATCTTTCCTCATCATCTGTTATGTAAGAGTCAACAGATAGGCCTGAATTTTTAGTAATCAGGGTTATCACCCCTCTCTTCTTATTGTTGGCATGGAAACAGAGGACGTCACTAATCCAGTTCCTCCCAAATTATGACATTTCTTTGCGGGGAATCTTTGTTTCCTGTAGTAGTATTACATCAGCTTTGAGTTGATAAAGGTAGTTTTCAATGTTCTTGTTCTTAACTGGATGGTTGAGTCCCCTGACATTTAGAGAGACTAATTTTAGATTCACATCAAGGGGTTTGTTAGTCATAATGTAGGGGTATATATATGGTTATGAGATGCTTGAGCGGAGGACGTGAGTTGGGCTCACATCACAGTAAGGATGGCCATATTGGTCATTGATCTTAGGAGATAACCGTAATGAATGTATCAGCAGGCTTTTAGAGTGTAGTTGTGACCATGATATCCCTCTGAGAATGTGGGTAAGGGAGGTTTGTCCCCAAGGAGTAAACATCATCAAGGAACAGAGGTGGAGTGTCAACTCACACAGTTTGTAAGGTGTAAAAGAACAAAGTACATGAAAATATAACTTAATACTACCAAAAAATGAAAGGATTTCATACCCTAAACCCATTCTTTCCCCCTATCCACCCCACCCCACCCTGAACACTGAATGTGAGGGAGACAACAGCGCAGTGACAACAGTCATAGCATTGCAATGACTAACAAACCAAATGATTAAGCAGTAGGTCTGTAAACAAGAAAATCACAGTAGTTGCAGAGGTCACGGAATTGGAGCGCAAGTAAACAACTAAGGCCGACAATGGCGCCCAACAAGAGTCTTGTGTAATGTCCCAGTTTTGTGACAAGGAAAGAAAGAATGCTAGGAAGAGATTGGGTTTAGATTCGTGCTAACCGCAGGAGACCGTTGGTGGTGGAGATAGAGCCCATTGATGAAGGCGGTCTACAGGTGAACATGAATTGGTTATGGTTTCATGGTAGGACAGCCCATGAGGCTGAGGAATATATTGTAACATAGGAACTCTTAGTGCTGCCGGGTAAAAAGAATGGTAGGAATAAGGCGATCTCAATCCTTTTATGTGAAATATATGTGTCGGGTAACTGATGGTATCCTATGTTGGAGTCATGAAAAAATGGGTACCATACATGCAAAACAGTGAACAACCAGTGGATACAAAATCTGGCAAACCTGGTAAACCTGGCAAATCTGGTACTTATGGTAAGGCGACCCATGAGGCTGAGGAATATATTGGAATATACTAGTGCTGCCGGGTAAGCATAAAATAATGGCAGAAGTAGGTAGAGCACAACCCTTTCATGGTGAAACATATTTGTAGGGAAACTGGTGGTATCCTATGTCCAAGTCCTCAAAAACGGGTACTATATGTGTAAAAGAGTGAACAACCTGTGGATTAAAACCAGTAGAGGCAAAAAATTGTTAATCCCTGCAAAGGACCCAAAGGGGCCGATTACGAGTCTGGCAGTCCTCGGACAGCCAGACTCGTGGTAGGGCGGTTGTGAGGGTCTTGCAACCTCCACATTATGACCCTAATGGTGGTGCCGCCCTGGGGCCGCTGACACCACCAGGTAACCACCGTTCCCTGGCAGTGGCATGGCGGTCCAGAGGCATCCATATGCTTGGCAGGACTGCTGTGGTCCCGCCAAGCATATTAGGTGTTTCCTTTCCACCAGGTTTTCATGGCGGTTCCTCCTCCAAGAAAACCCTGGCGGAGAAGAAATAAAGGGGGCCCTCCAGGTGCCCCTGTGCCTCACACCCTGTGGATGAACATTTATGTTCCCCTGTGTGCATGCACAGAAGTTCCAGCACAGCATGGACTCTTCAGTCCATGCCGTGCTGGAACTGTTTTTGACATTCCCATGGCGGTGCCTATTTTATAGTCACGCCAAAGGAATAGGCCGCCAGTGACTAAAAAAGTCATATTGCGGCAGGCGGTTCTCACGAGGGTTTGGCGGTGCGGCAGCGGGGCAGTCCCACTGCTGCATCGTAAAACTCGTAATCGCACCCAAAGTGTGCAGAGCATATAGAAGCTCTTCCGCCATGTCAACAGGGAGAGCAAGTGTTCCTAATAGCAAAGCTGACATGTAATAAAGGAGATATGTGTGTGTTAATGGCATTTGGAGAGTCTCATGACTTCGACTTGGTGGAAGACGTTTGATGGGTGTCCATTAAAACACCATCCCTTTCATCTAGAAAAGTTTGTAGATCTCTGAAATCACTGAAGACATGGGGGTCGATTCCGATTCGGGCCGGAAATTTCTCCGACCGAGCCGGACCCGGAGAGATTTCCGACCGAATCGGACCCGTGCAGTCCGACCGAACGAGTACGATGCGGCCGTATGTTATCGGACACGAGTCGGTCGGACTCCCATTGAACTCAATGGGAGCCGGTCGTACAACGCGTACGCGGGCTCCCATTGCCTCAATGGGTGCGAGGCGGACAAGGGCGCCCCCTACAGCGGGTACGCCGCGAGCGCGCCGCGGCGTACACGCACAGGTAGGGGGACCCTTGGGTCCCCCTGTGTGCGCCTCGCGCGGCTACGCGTACAGGGGGTCCGACACGGACCCCCAAAGTACGGCTCCGACAGCTCTTACGGGCCGGAGTGCGCGGCTCGGTCGGACTGCTCGCGGCGCGCATCGTACTTACCCGGCCGGGAAACGTCTCCATTGCGCGGTGCGAATCGGGTCCGACCGAGTCGGTCGGAGCGGTTCGAGTCCGAGCGAGTCGGTCGGAGCGGTTCGAGTCCGAGCGAGTCGGTCGGAGTTGTCGGGACGCCCGGACGAGTCGGTCGGCGAATTCGCATCGTACTCGCTCGGCCGGACCCGCGTACGGTTCGGTCGGGAAACAGGCTTTCGCATGGCTTTTTTCCCGACCGAATGGTATTGGGTGCGCCTCCGACCGAGATCGGAATCGGCCCCATGGTGTCTTACATCAGCAAGAACTTTAAATTTCGCTGGACCGATGAAGGAGAACTTAAAATTTTAGTTCTGAAGTCTGGGTCTAAGACCAAAGAAACCCTTTCTGGCTTCAACTGTAGGCTTGGAATAATCCTGCGAAATGAATATTTAATGGCTTTTCCACATTATATGGATATTTTAACACATATGACTGAGGATTAGTTCTGTATGTTGATATCTTAGAGGACGGCAGACAATCCGGCGTGTGATGTTCCTGTTATCAGGTTTGAACGATGGGACATGATGCATCCTTTCCAATTCAAAATCTTTCTTGAAGGATAAGCCTGTCATTTGTGGTATCCACCTTTCCAAAAAGGCAATGCAGGAGTCTGATGAGTTCTCTGATCCTTCAGGCACTCCAAAAATACCCAAGTCCCCCCTGCGGTTTCTATCTTCCATCTCAGCTATATCCCTTTGTAAGGTCTTGATTGTTATCTGTAATCTCTGGACATCCTTGGTTGAGAGGGCAGGTTTGTCTTCCAAAGAGCTGATTCGCACCTCTGTATTGGTCCCTTTGGCGCTGATAGTGTTAATATCAGATCTGATTGTGCACCATTCCTGTTGCATCATATCCATGTTGGTTGTGGTGGATTTAGCCAGGTCATGTACCTCAGCTAGTTTTTTAAGGATCATATCCATGGTGTTGTTTATTTCTATTTTCCCTTTGATGGATGAGTCCAGAAGCAGTGACTCCTCTTTGGAGAGTTTGTAGTGTGGTTTGTTTTTCTTTTTCTGCCATAGTTTTGGCAGTATAATGACTTTTTAGGGTGCACATCAGGCTTGCTCTAAGTGAAGATTAGGGTCACAGGCGCCAAGTCTCAGCGCTGTTGCAAATGAAGGTGGGGTGAATGCAGGTTGTGCTATAGAGCCCCCAAAAAGCAGAAATCAGTTCCCAGGAGTACCTTTTTGCAAGTCGTTTGGAGTCTAAGTCAAGGGTGGAAAACCAAAGATCTGGTACTGGAGAAAGTAGTCACATATACTATAGGCCAGCTGAGCTCGGGGACACACACACACGTTTAAATAATGAAGATTAGATCAATGTTTGGATTGAATCACAGACAGATTGAATCACAGCCAGCCAGGAAGACACAGGGACCAACAGTTCAAGTGGTGATGCATGGATTAATCACACCCAGTCACAGCCAGTCACAAAGTGACAGGGACTAGCCAGTCACGAAGGGCTAGCATCATTTTGATCAAGAGCTTTCATCAGGTGTTCATCAAATGTTCATCAATTAATCATCAAGTGATCATCGAGCTTTCATCAAGTGTTGTACTGTCATCAAATGTTATACTTCAACACTGACCGTATGTAGGCACCTAGGATAGCAACCAATCAATGCCTTCAGAGATATATTTTAGAATGTCTCGTGGTAGGCCACCATGTTAGGGTCAAGCAAGGTAAGATGAGACCCTCAGAGAGATCGAGAAGGCAAACAAACTCATGTGCTTAAGTGGTTATAAAATAGCCATGGTTTTCAAATATAACCTTGCCATAAGGAAGAGCTTTGAAATTTTTAGCCACAAGTTTGTTTTAACCAATTATTGAAAGAATATGTTTCTGATAGAATACTAATTGTGAGCCTGAATCACCAATAACCTCAACCACCCTTGCAACCATAGTTATTTCACACTTGGGGATACCGTGTGGTTCCTCTTCCCCACCCATCACTTCCACGCTCACCAACTTTTCTTCATTTTCCTGTTCAAATACTTTATATTGAATACACAAAATCATCTCAATTTTATTCTCAGTCCATGCACCTACTTCCAAGACAATACTCACCTGCTCAACTTTATTATTGGAAACTAGAGTGAAATGTCCACACTGGACACCTTATTCCCCTTAGGCCCACACTTATAACATTTTTTTCATCAACCAGAATATGTAATGTTTTTCTTTAATTCTGTCTGCAATTACATTCTCATATGGTTTCTTGTCACTAATATGTGCAACCTCAGTACCAAACTTCTTGTCCTGATTGAGAGCTTTGGTGGACTGTACTGAAACCTCAGGGGTCTTGACAATATCGATACCATCAGCTCATGTAGATATAGTAGAACTATTGTATTGCCAAAACCATATTTTGCTGCTAAAAGATGCTAAGTTGCTACACAAACCTCAATAGACTTGTTACTCATATGATGGGATTTATAAAATGTATGCCTTTCCAAAATAATGTACCTTTCTGTGAAATGTGGCTTCAGCTTATCCAGTGACTCCCTAAGGTATCATAATCAACCACAGATGTGCCCATGGGTGGCGGATTTTCAGGTAATTGTTCAAATACGCTTTGACCTTCAACATCCCAAAAATTCTGCAAAAGTACCTTTTTCCTTGAATCATCAATTGTTTTGCCACTAATGGCCAATATGTATTGAACAGTTTTAGCCACTTGTACCAAGTCATTAATGGCTCCCCAGCGTAAAAGGAGGTGGCTGTTTATTGCACTGCATGATAAATAAATAGTGACAGCAGAGACCTCCAGCACTGTAAAATTAAAGTGAAACCAAAGCACTTTTGGGCAGAACGCCTTCCTTTAGGATAATTCAAATAATAACACTACACAGGAAACGCACAATGCTAGTGTTTGCACAATATTAAAAGAAACCTTGATAAAGGTGGCTATGATAGACCCACTCCAAATTGCACGATTGCTTGTTAGCAGTGGGTATGAGGAGGAAGCCAACTCTAAAATACTCTCAAAGTAATTAATTTGCAACACAGGTATCGCAAACAGATCAAATGCGGTTGGGAAAAGAACATCTAGATGGTATCACATGTTTGACGATGGTGCTGACTTGTTGGTTGGAGATATGTATGCCCAGGTGCTACTCACCGGATGTATAGATGAATCGATGTCCAGTTGAACAATGCCACTCACCCCCTCCGCACCACAAATGCTCTCACACTCACAACCCTACACAGGACCCACCAACATTGCGTACTAACACAAGAGACCAGGACAACAACACTCAACTCACACTTAACCACGGAGCTCAATAACACACCCAAAATACACACACGACATGTAAATACCCCAAAGAGATCCTTCTTGATGACAATGGGACACAAGAGCGCACATGACTCCTTCTATCAGAACAACTTCCCCACTCCACACCTCACATACATAAACACATGCATCAACAAGACCAACACAACAGCAGACATGACATCACCAACAAGGAAAGGAACAGAGCCATAGAGACACCCCCCAAATAACCGGATACCAGAAGGAGAGGTAAACCATGAAAAGAAGAGAAAAACACACTAACCAAAAGCCAAAACTGCAACACACTCCCTCCTACAGGAGCTAGAGAATAAGCTGGACAAACTGAGGTGGTGAAAACTGTCTCATAAAACCTCAATGTGAAGAAAATCTCCACCTTCAACCTTCACAGTTGACTAGTACACATCTTGGTCACAATCCCAGGAACACAAACATTACACTACCCTACACTACAGTCATGGATCTCAAAACCCAGAACAAAACACACAAGATAACCCAAGATAGCCAAAACAAGCTCACAGGGCAGACATTTGCTCCCTCCTGAAACTTTACAAGGTGCAACGAATACCACAACAGCCTAAACTTTAAATGTAAGTAATGGAGAACAAGGAGGAGCTGAAACCACACAAGGAAAACCCACTGGCTGCAACCCAACAAACCTCATTGTAATCTCCCCGAACGTGAAGGACCAAATCACACACAAACAAAGGAAAAATCCTCAACAGCAAGCTACACAATTGCAGACCAGCAGCGAAACACGCACCTGACATAGCCGAGATGATCACCTCTCATGAGTTTGACCTACTATTTCTCACAGAAACCTGGCTCAAACTCTCATCTACTCTGCTAATGGACATCTTAACCCCACCTGACTACCTCATCAAACACCAAGACTGGAACGATGTCAAGGAGTTGAGTAGCAGTCATCTACAGAAACTCACTCCACCGATCCTGCTTGACGATGGGCAGCATACCTACTTGTGAGTATATGGGAATTGAGCTCAGCTCAGCTGAAAGATTATTATCAAAGATCCAACTCATCTAATACCCATCGGGAGAAAATCACATAGTTGTAGAACAACTAAAGGATATTTTCACAGTGCAATCCCTTATGCACCTAAACCCATATTTCTAGGGTCCATAACATACATTGGACCAATGAAAATGATGCACAAGCAAGGATACTGAAAGACTTCCTCAATAACCATGATCTAAGACAGGCTTGCAAAGCCACAACCAATGATAAAGGGGCAACATTAGACTGCCTCATAGCCCAAGAAGGAGCATTGAGTATAGAATCCATTCTACAAACGGACTGGTGAGACCAACACCCAATCCTTTTCAACCTCCCAGTGCACACACAAATAGCCAAAGGTTAGAGTACAAAGTAAAACACTGGAGAAGAGAAACAAAACAGATCAACAAGTAAAGTCAAGTCAAACAAACTTTATTCAGACAAATTTTGACCATAAAAGCCCATGTACACAAACCATTAAAAAGGCTAAAAATAATACATTTCATCATACAGAACAAATCTAAAATCTCATATGAGCTAATCTTACATTGGTCTTTAAAACCCTCAAATATTGGTTTGCCCATATGAAATAAACAACTACAGATTCGTAAGCCTTATTAAGGTGCATTTCTATACAATATTTATCACGTCTTCATAAAACCATGGCTGCTCTGCTACATGTTTATTGCATAGTCATATGTTTTCCTACACCGTAAGGCCCCTGCTAAAAAGCTTGCCACCCCAAAACATATCACAGGTGAAGATAGCATTTGCAGGTATATCAAAGCAGGCCTCACTTGTGCAAAATGACAGTGTTTAAAAAGTGGTAAAATATATCTACTTCGAAGATCATTCTAAAATCCACAGAAAAACATAAAATGTAAAAGGTCTTGATCTGAAAAATCATCACAGGTACAGGGCTTTAGAGATCCTAGTTTAGAAAAGCCCTTTGGAAACGTAAGACACCAGTGGATACAATTAAACCTGAATCTTATTAAAAGAAAGCGATGGTATGGTATGGGTTATTAACATAGGACCAGAAGGGTTGTTTTAGGGACCCAGAGTTCAATAATATGTAGTGTCTTATTGTTGGTTTTTTAAGTTCCATATTTTCCCTTTCCAACACCCTCCTTTCTAGGAATTGTTTTTTGATAGCTTTCAACTCTCCGGGATACATCTTTCTTGGATGTGTAAAGAGATCAGGACACCCTAAATTAGCTAATTGCCTAGAAATGTAAGCTATCCAAGGTACCTCAGCAGACCTATCCAGCCATATGCAATCTTTTAATACACATTGGTTCAAGGTAGATATGGAACTCGACCATGTTTTTAACCACCAAATTAGAGGAGCCACTGCTATCTGGTCAGAAATGTAACTCTGCCCTAGTTCTTCATGCACCATAAAAGACAGTGTACTGGGGGAACAGCTAAAAGCTTCCTCAAATATTTATTTATAGCCTCATACTTCACTGCCATATGTGGCCATTGGTAACCATTTCTCATTGTAGATCTTCAGAAGTGGGCGCAAGGGTTTGCTCCCCAATCTCTTGGCAAAGTCCAAGGTAGCTCCAGCTGCTCTGGACAAGGTATTTTTCTTGAGAGCTCGTTGCGCCACCCATGACCTCTTTTCATCAAACAAAATCCCCAGATACGGGAATGTAGCAACGTTTGTCAGTTTACAAGTGTGCACTTTTCCTGTTTTGGATGACCCATGGACATTATGTGTGATTTAGAAAAGTTTATCGGCAGGTCGAGTGAAGTAATAAAATCAATAAAGGCATTTACAAGTCGTTTTAAACCTATCAGTGTCCTAGCTAACAAAACGGCATCATCCGCATATAAGAGAGCAGGAATAGAGTTAAAACCTGCTCTAGGGATGTCGTTACTAGCAGTTTCCAAGACAGCCCCTAGGTTATTAATATATAGAGTAAACAAAACAGGGGCCAAAATGCACCCCTGTCTCACCCCTCTGTTCACATCCCAGGACCTTGTAAGGGAGCTGTTTTCGTTAAATCTGACAGAGGCAGTCAAATTTAGGTGGTACCAATGTAAAAATGCTACCAAATCCATTCCATAATATATTAATATGGGCCATAATTTAGACCCATTCACTCGGTCGAAGGCAGATGTTCAATCCATAAATGCCATATACATACGGCCCTTTTTAGCAAGTGTATATTTGCCGGTCAGGATAAGCAAATTTATGCATTGGTCCACAGTTCCCATGCCTTTTCTAAAACCATATTGTAATTCTGAGATTACATTGGTGGCATCTAGCCATGTTTGTAGTCGGTCTAAAATCACCTTCCCCATAATTTTAGTGGATGAATCTAATAATGAAATTGGGCGGTAACATGCAGGATCATCCCTAGAACCTTTTTTAAAAATGGGTAAAATAACCGCTGTTGACCATGAAGGCGGAAGACCACCTACTGTAGCTGCATTAAAAACCTTAACTAAAATCTTTGCCCAAGTCCCTGGTTCAGTCTTGTAGAGGTCTGCAAGGACCCCATCTGGCCCAGGTGCCTTTCGACTAGCGGTGGCCATAATATCTTTATAAACCTCATATATCCCAAAACTTAACGGGCACGTCCCTATGCTGGGTACCCAAGGAGTAATTTGTTTCTCTTGGCCTACTCCTTTGTAGATTTGTTCAAAGTGGCTAACCCATCTATCGGCGGGGATGACACAATTTGTACTCGCCGAATGCTGTTCTGCAAAAAAGGGACTATTTACAACTTTCCAAAATTTGTACTGTTGCACAGAACACCAACCTGGCTTAGATCCAGCCATGCCTGCTCCCGTATCTTATCTTTTCTATAAGTTATAGCTGCTTTATATGCTTTCCTACATACCTTTATCGTTTCTAAGTTCTTTGGCTTTAGTTTTAGGGCAAACATAAGAGCCTTATGGCTTTAGAGCAGTCTGTATCAAACCACTTTTCCTTTTTAAAATCCCCAGTCTTTCGCCTCCTTGTTAAATTGCCTGCAATTCGCTTTGTGAGGTTACCAAAGGCATCTATAACCACACTGGCATCTGAAAAGTCATCCAGACAAAATTCAATTTCGTCTTTACCCTACTTATATAACTTGGCTAAAAAGGCTTCTGGAATTATCTTTTCCCACCTTATTTTACGAGCCTGGTCTGTTGGTATAAAGTCCCTATTTGCCAAACTCTTTTTTTCATCCCCATGGAAGACTGTCTTCCCTCTCATATCAACAGTTAACGAGTTATGATCACCATAACAACTCCATGTAGGGTTTACTTTTAATATTTTGGACAGCAGAGGGGCAGATACCATAATAAAATCTAGAGTCGAATCACGTTCCCTGCCAATAAAAGATAGCACTGAGTCTGTCTCCCCGTATGCTCAAGACAATATAGATTATTTATTGCAAGTAAGCTCTCTAACCGAGAACCTTAGGCAGAGTGTTCGAAATAACTTGAAGAAGCCAAGATGTCCCCAGATCTCCCACCTTGGGCACAATTATAAGGAAAAAGATGCATGTTAAAATCTCCCATTATAATAAACTCAATATAGAAGCTACTCTCCTCTCCATATTGCTCCAAAAAACCCTCTAGTGCTGCGATATGTTCGTTATCGTTATCCCTGCAAAAGGAATTGTAAAAATGTATTATTACCAGGGTTGCATACTTCGCAAAAATTAATTCTATGGCTAGCACATGGGGAGAAGAACAAAATAACCTCTTCATAGTGCAGGCTAGTTTAAGCGATATCAAGGTAAGCAGACCTCCCTTCGCACACCCTGCAATGGAGGGTGAAGCAGCTTCAGAAAAGGGTGTAAAACCATCCAAAACAAAAGAATCAGACATGTCCAAGGTTTTTTGTAATGTAATAATATGACATGGTCTTATTATGTCTAGCCACGGCTCCTTGTCTTTCTTAGCCCTTAGACCCGCAATATTCCAAGACATTAACCTAAGTTTCGGTGAACCACATTTATGGATTAATGGGATACAGACCTCAGATCAGTATTTATGACCACCCCAGGTGATTGAGGGGACCTTCCGGGATCCTCACCCTCAAGTTGAACCAATTGTCAATCAATACTATCTAGATCTCTCAATGGGGCAAATCTATTTTCAAGAGAGATAGTTATTTTTACAAGTGAGGGTTGTAGTGGCCTTGCTGATATGGGTCTTTGGTGCGGTACCCCTGGATAATGGAAAAAGTGAAGCAGAAGAATCTTAATTCCAGTTTTAACATCATTTCTATAGTTACTATGAATCATGGCATTTGTATGTATTGGGCGGGTTAGGCTAACCACTATGCAATACCCTTCCTTGTGCTTTTCTACAGTGGTTCCAACCCAACCCACTCTTTCAGCCATGATATCATGGGATGATATATGATGACAGTTTACTAATGAATTATCCAGCCAGTGGGTCACTTTATGGATCAGATCTATTTTTGACTCCTTTGAACCCTGTTTAACTGGGGAAACACCTGTCATGACAGCCACTAAGGGAGCTGACTCCAGGGGTAAGTCAAGAATATAATTTCTCGCTGCTGTATCTGGGGGTGGTTAGGGGAATTTTATGCCTTGTACTTCGGACCTTAAATTATTTCAGGGGCAAGACTTTTCCATAGCTATAGACTTCCTCGATGCTACCACAGACCCCCCTCCTTTCGTCCCTGTTATGTCGAAAAGTACCCTGATCGCCATTGGCTTGAGAGCCCTCCTGTAGTTGGATTTTACTAGCTTGCTCTGGCTGAGTGCTACCTTTATACTGTACGGGCTCATGGCTGCTTGGTAAAAGGGTTGAGGGGAGCCGAGCAGGCCCAGCCCCCCCTCCCAGATAACTCTACGCTCCCTTTCTCTAGGCTGTCAGAAGTTTGTCAAGATTGCAGCTCAATAGACTGCTCAAGTGAAACTTCTATCTTTGCCAATCGTAGCTCAATGGGTACTAGGAGTGATTTTACAATATCTTCAATCTTCAATTTTCAGCAACAAAGTATGCTCAATTAGATCCAAGTCCACCTAAACCCACAGGTCCTTTGGGTGTATACACAGCCATTTTCCCTCCCCCTCTTTTCCTTTTGATCGGGGGTTCGATTAAACATGTTCCTTCGTCTCGCTCCCCTCCAAGGCCATCTGGCAAACCCGTAACAATTGATATAATGGGGACCCTTACAGCACTGTCAACAGGATGCAGAGGGTCACCACGAGGCAAAGCACTCTGAAAATGATTTCTTATCTCCAACGAGAGTCTCCTTTCAGTAAGGGCAATTTCATTTGGCAAAACGTTTGCCGCCCTAATTAAAAACGAGTCCAAGGTAGTTGCAGTATTCCCCCCTCCAGTAGGGCCCGTAGTTTGCTTCCTTTTTCCCATTTCTTATCAAGGGCTAAGTTCCCGGGTAAGTAACCAGGAGAAAGAGGTAGTTGCAAAAGTGTCACAACTACAAGATCTTATCCCATAAACAGAGGGATTCAATAGAACCCCCCTCCGAGAGGTGCAACCCAGTGCCTAGGCTTACACAAATAAAACAGTTGACACTGTGAGTGCAATATGCGACACAAACAGCAGTACACAGTACCTTAGGATGTCCTCAGATCCAAGGAGTTAGAGGGGTGGCCCAGCCCAGCCTCTTCCTGGATCTGACGGGGCAGACGGGCCTGACCTTGACCCGGGCTTTGCCCTGGCCCCCTGGGCACGTCTGCGCATGTCCCGCACTGCGGGAGCACCCAAGAGTGTTTATGGCACCGGGAGGACTGGCCACGCCTCCCACGCCGGTGCCGCCAACAACCACTACCAGGAACACTGGGGGACCGAGTCTCACCCCAGCAGCCAGGAGCCAGAAGCAGAGGAGAAGGTGAGTGCGGGCAGGCTCCACCAGCCCGTTTCACAAAGCATCAACAAGTCACAACCAGAGACACTCTACCAGAGAAAACTCACTCCCGCAGTGAAATGCAAGAAGCTCAAGAGGTAACCGTACACCACATCCACACCATGACCCTCATCAAGTATGCAGTTGCACAAGTAGATGTCTCAAAAGACAGAAAACCAAACTATCTACTCATGGTAAAACCAAATACTCAACACAGAAAGGAGGAAATTAAGACTAACAGAAAGAGGATGGAGAGAAGACGCATCTACCTTTCATCTAGTTCAAATTAGAGAAATCAGAAGCTCCTATTGGAAACTAATAAGACAAAAGCCAACCTTTTCTGGCCGCAACTAGACACAGCAAGGAACAGACCAGAAAAACTCTTCGAACGTCATCAAATAGGAAACCAGACCGAGCACTACCAAAATAATGGAACACTCATCCGACACATGTGAGAAATTCTCAGCCTTCTTAGAGGAGCAGATAAATAAGATTGAAGACTCTATCTCAATTGAACTCAAAGAGCACTCAACATCATCATCAATAGGCACAGATATACTAGAACACACTAGAAATGTGAAAACCCAATCACCCAACCAAACTCCCAAACCTCCCACCTGAAAAATAATTCAGATTAAAGTGAATTTACAACAGTCAGAGAAGAGGACATTAGAAAGATCTTAATAACATGTGAACCCACAATTCACCGCTCTGTCCCGAAACCCACAGGACTCACCAAAGAACTTAGCCACCTCCTTACATCACTCTGGACAGAGATCATAAATGCCATGCAAGCCCACAGCATGGTACTGGACTGCAAGAAGCTAGAACGAGTAACGTCTTTCCAAAAAAAAGCAGAGCACTGACCTAAATAGCCTTCTATCATCCTTGATATGTCCTCCACCTTTAACAAGGTCAACAATATCACACTGGAAAAAAACTCTGAAAGACAGAATGGGCATGACAGGGAATGTGCTCAACGGGTTCTCCTCATACCATAACAATTGAACACACCCAATTAAACTGGAGGACTCTTGATGAAAATCATCCTGGGTTAGGCATGGAATACCCCAAGGTCCATACTGTCACTGACCCTCTTCAACCTGTAAATGAAACCACTAACCGCAATGCTGAAACATTCCAAGATTGCACACCACATGTACGTAGACGACTGTTAAAAAGTGGGTTTCTGATTGGCAGAGGTATGGACCCTGTCCAAGCAGAAACCACAATCCTAGTCAGGGTAGGTGTAGTACACACTAAAAGTTTACCTGTGCTCACCCTCTGGTAGCTTGGCACCGAGCAGTCAGACTAAACTAAAGAGGCAATGTGTAAAGTATTTGTGCACACACACAAACCGTAACACAGTGAAAATGCCACAAAAGTACTCTACACACTTTAGAAAAATAGTCAATATTTATCTGAGAAAATCAAGACCAAAATGATAAAAATCCAACATACACAAGTCAAGTTATGAATTTTGCAAGATTAAACAAAAATGCAGTGCTTAGAAATCAATAACTCCAACTGGGGCTATCTGGTCATGCTTGACAGGAGCAAATCCAAAAGTTCATTGACCGTGATGGAGCGTGGGCCAGTTTCAGGAGTCATGCAGACCCGCTGACATTACCTTGGTTGCATCGAAGCTCAGAGACAATGCATTGAGCGAAGGAGGGAATGTGTCACTGTTGAAGGCGATGTCTCATTTCTGAAGTCAGGCAACGTCACAGATGCGTTGATGTCAAAAAGCGACTTGCGCCGGGCCGATGCGTTGATGTTGAACCGCTGGGCTGTAGGCAATGCGTGCAGCACACAAGCAATGTGTTGATGCGAATCCGCGCATAATTGGGGATGCATCGGAGTCTGGGGACGGTGGGTCGGAAGTGTCAATGATGTGGTGTCCCCGACTTTGGTGCAAGCAGCGGGGATGCAGTGATATCACAGAGAAATGCACCGGTTCCGATTGATGCGTCTTAGTCGATGTGTTGGTCTCTTGGGTTGCAGTACCAAATACTCACTTCCAAGGGCCCAGGGCTGGATTTGGCACCACTTGTCAGAGCAGAGGAACCCAGGTGCTGGTAGCAAGATGCAGGTGAAGTCTTTGCTATTCCTGAGAGTTCAGAAACAGGAGGGAATCCCAACAAGCCCTTGGAGCCTTTAGAGATGCAGGATGAGAAAGTCCAGTTCTCTCAGTCCCAGGCAAGAAGCAGCAGACAGCAGGCAAACACAGCAAAGCAAGCAGCAAAGTGTCAGTCCGTCCTTGCAGCACAACAGCTCTTCTTCCTGGTAGAATGTCCTCAGTTCCAGAAGTGTTCTGAGTATATTGTGTCAGAGGTCTAGTACTTATACCCGTTTTAGCCTTTGAAATAGGGAGATTACAAAGAAAGGTCTTTGTAGTGCACAAGACACAGCCCTTTCCTGCCCTGGCACCAGACTCAATACAGGCGGGTATGCAAACCTTTGTGTGGGGACAGGCACAGCCATATTCAGGTGCAAGTGTCAGCTCCTCCCTCCCACTCTAGCTCAGGAAAACCCATCAGCCTAGTGATGGGCCACCAGGATGTGAATGGCACACTTCAGCTCCCTTTGTGTGTGACTGTTTAGAGGGAATGCACAAAGCCCAGATGTCATCCAACCCAGACGTTTATTCTAGAGAAAGGCAGAGGCACAGAATGGTTCAAGTAAGAAAATGCCAACTTTCTAAAAGTAACAAGAAAAACTACAGGAGAAAAACCCATAAACCTAGTTTAGACTTGAGTGAATCTAGTAACAAACGACAATGTACCAACAGGTGATTTTTTCAAAAGACAATTTGATAAGGTACAAAATCAATTACAAAAGAACAGAAACGGGAAAACAACAACAGAGTTGAAAAGTGCGGTCTGTATTGAAATTTCTTAATACAGTATGCATTAGTTCTGTCAGCACTATTACATCATATGCAAGTGTAATCCAAAAATTTAGTGCACAGAAAGTGCTCATGAAAAGGTGAACGGCGCAAGTGAGACACGTGGTATAGTGGAACAGCAGAAACGGCGCAATGTTTTAACATGGATACATAACATTGACAGTGAGAGAACAATTAATTGAGTACATGTTAGGAGCCAAAAGAGCCAAAAGTATGTTGAGTAGTCGACAGCGTTTCGACCTGTATGAGTTCAGGTCATCATCAGGATGGGGTTACACAATTAGTCAGTAGGTGCTGTACATTGGAGACAAAAATTAAATTAAGGATAGGATACAGGAAAGAAAATGAGGGGGAGTAGGTAGTAAGGGGAGCTGGAAGTGCTAATAGCTACCTGGTGGGTTACTGGAAGAAGGGAATCCTAATGCCAATCATATGGCTCCAGGTGGGCAAATCAACCCAGGAGTCAGTTGGAGAGCATCAAGATGAGGTACATAGAAGAATGCACATGTGGGATGATGCGTACAGACTGTATTGAATGAGATTACTTCTGAAATAAAGGAGGGTGTATTTAGATAAGGGGGGAGGGAGGACTCTACGAGTCAAATAGGCTTCGTGGACCTTCCAGTCTTTGGACTTAGTGGTTCACTTACACCACAGCAAGTCACACAGTAAGCACAATTGACCACTCACTTCCTTTACTGCACTTCCAACCTTTGGAAGGTCCATGAAGCCTATTTGGTAAGGTGAAAGGTAAGGTAAAAGATCAGAATAGTAAAACCACGGTTTCAGCTGAGTTTCAGTTTAGGATGGATCCTGTCATAGTTGAGGTGGGTCAGCTTCCCAGAGGGGATGACCCTGACAGAAAGATGAGAGGCAGAGTAGGCCCTGCAATAGGTCAGCCAGTTTCCCTACATCCTTCCACACTGAACAGTCAGGAAAACTCACCAATAGTGGAGTTGTGTTCTCGTGGACGTATTAGCTGGGGAGGGAAGGGGGGAGGGGATGTGTAAGGAAACAGGCTTTTGCACGTTTCCACCGACGCTTTGCCCCATTTGAACTCCAATGCTGATGGTTTTGACTCTGAAAGTGCACTGACACCTGCTAACCAGGCCTCAGTGCCCTCTCCCTAAAATATGATGTATGTGAATTGGTAACCTCAATTGGCAAGGTCTTTAATCTCCTCATAAGTCCCTGATAAATGGTACCAGTGATACCCAGGGCATGGGAGTTAAAAGGGGTCGCCAGGGACTGCAGCACTGATTGTGCCACCTTGAGTGACCCAGATAAACGGATGACAGCAGGCCCTGGTGAGGGCCCAGCTTTGCCCTCACCATGAGTGGCAAGGTCACAGCACTATTTTTAATATATGTCCATCACCCCTAAGTTAGTCCTCCTGAGCCCAGGAGGCAGGGTGCATTATATTAAAGGTGTGGACATAAAAGTGCAAGCTTATATGTTCCTCTGGCATCCTCCTTCCATTAGGGGCTACTATATGTGTTCAGGGGCCATAGGATAACAACCTCAAGGTTGCCAGCTCCATTATGGTCCCACTGAAAAATGCCATGTTTGGTATCAAACGACTTGCCTTATGAAACCCGAACTTTTTCTAAAGTCGGATTTGATGTGACATGTACTCAGGTGGCTACCCTTAGAGGTTGCTGACCAGGTTGCCCCAGCCTTTCCTGTGCCCTGGCTGACAGCTTGCAGCGGCAGCCGCCAAGACAGGAATGTGACCCCCTGCGAAGAGGTGTGAAACAAAGGGCTGCCTGGGTGGGCGGTGTAACCTCCCTCCCTGGCAGGATGGCTAGTGAAGTGGCACATCTAGGCAGTGAGCTTCAAAACCCTCACCGCCTCTGATGTGCAACCAGGCTTTCTCCCTGAGGAAGTAAAAACCAACCCCTTGCCCCAGGCACATTTACAGCCTGGGCAGGTGGGAAAATTAGGTAGCTAGGAGGCTTACACCCCCAGAAAGCAAGCCACACCCCTAAGGTGGGTTTCCTGGTCTGCACAGGCGAAGAAGGGTTCTGCCATTTTTAAAAGTGGCAGAATAGAGGCTTCTGGGTAGAAAAGGTGCCACCCCAAAAGAAGTGGTTACCTCAGGGGCCAATTAGCCGCTGGAGCTAGTAGCCCATATGCTACCAGCACCCACACCCCTAGCACCCCTAAATCTATGATTTAACGGGTTCCCCTGGCACCAGAACCTCAGATCTGATTGACTTGCAAAAAAGGACAAAGAAGAGATCTGAGTCTACAACTTCAGGACCTGCACAAAGCAAATGCATGATACCCTGCACCTGTGACACCCACCCTGCAACTGCATAACTGCGACTCACCCTGGACCAGAGATCAGTTCCAAAGGAAAGAGTAACCGCTTCGGAAGCCAAAGGCAGCTCCAGAACTCCCTTGGACTAGAGGCACTAGTCCCCTGCAGCCCGCAGGTAAAACACGCTCCTGGAACCAAAGAATCACTAGCCATCAGTCCCACCGGGGGTTCACCCAAAAGTAAATGGTCTAGTGCAGTGTGAGAAACATAGTCCTGACCGCCAGCAAGTTTCAGGCAGCTACTGTTTTCCCCTGGACCCAGGATGTCGAAACAATCCAAGGCTGGGTTTGCTGTGGCCAAGACCTTTTGGTGGCCAGCCTGGCTACCACTACCTTCACTCGCCGCTGTGCCTCGAGGGAACTCTGCAACACCTTCTACCCAACACCCCAGTGGCCCAGTTGTCGAGCTTTTGCATCCCTTTCTTATCCAGTGCCGTCCAAGCAGCAAAAACAGCACCCATGGTTCCTGCGTTTAGCACCACGGACAGCCAGCACCACTATGCACCCAGCTCCTACGAGCCAGGAAAAATTTGAATGACTGTCGGACCTTGGTCTTGGGACCCTCATCACCTTACCACCCAGTGGTTTCCTCTGAACTCCACCTGCAAGTGACCGATTGTCACTAGTAGTTTTTCCCATCGACTGTAATTAAAGTTTTGCAAGAGTGAAATGCACTGATTTACTTTTTTTTTTTAAATCCATAGTTCCAGTTATATTCATCCGCTTGTCTTCACTGTGGGGGTCTAAATTTATATAAAAATCTGCTTTATATTTAGAATTTGGTGTCAGATTTCTTTCGAGTCATGCCAATTACTTATCGTCCATCTTGGTACGCTGAAATGCTTTACACATGTTCCTCTAGTAAAGCCTGATTGCTCTGTGGCACTGTACCCAGACTGAGCTGTGGATTTTGCTAGCAAGGGAGACCCCCTATTCCCCATCTAAGAAGGCAAACCTATGGAGTATTGAGTCAGTACAGAACCGCGCTGTGATTGGCTGGTGAACCGTGAAGCCGCGCTGTGATAGGGTGTGCTTTGACAGGGACGCACTAGAATTGGTGGATGGATTAGAGTGATTGTCAGTGTGAAAAGTTTAAAGCGGCACTGCTTGCGATTGCTGTTATAAGGGGGAATCCATTGTCGAAAAGAGAGAAGGATGTGAATGAGGAAGAGAAGTTTCCTCCTAAAGGCACCCCAGTTAGGGAAATGGCGGCGAAGAAATTGTTACACTATCAGGAACCAATCTGGGAAGATGAACGTTGGAAAGCGTTCTTCTCTCTGCTGGACACGCAGAGGCAGCTGGACCCCAACAATCCCCAGAAATCATCCGACGAACACTGAACCAGAGTCACCAGTGCTCATCCGATAATCTCAAGGGAAGGGGGTTTGGGAACAAACAATAAACTAAAATAATGAGTTAAAACAAAAAGCTAAAATAAAGAAAGAAACTGGTGCGCGTTCGTGCCGGTGGAGAAGCAAACTCTGGGTCACCGAACAATCTGAGACATCTGTCCTAAAGCTAGGAATGAGTATGAAGACCAGCTCCTGCAGCAGTAGTAAAAGACATCAATAAGAACACAAATAATCAATGACATATATCATGCATAAACTTCTGCATTGGGTCACGATAAAAGAAGGATTAGAATAAATCAGAACTGCACTCACACCATATGGCGCCAAAGATAAATACACACACACAATATTGCGCCAAAGATATATACACACTCACACAATATTGTGCCAACGAAGATTACACATAAGTACACCATACATTCTTATTTCAATGAGATAAGACATAATCTGTATCTCTCAGCTGAAGTATGTCCAAGGCTTGAGAGCGTTATCAAGACCTTCTTTCAGCGAGAAAAAACAGAGACGTAACAGGATAACAATAAACACTGCAATAATAATATACACTTCTATCAACAAGGACTATGCACGAATTACGTAAATGATATGAAGAGGAAATTACCAAAATCCAGGCAAGTAGCGTAAAGTAAGCTGAGTGGAAACAAGAGGGAACTGTGATATAGGAAACGAAGTCAGGAAGTCTCTGACTGCGAAGAGTTTCTTGCGCAGTTGCCCAAGATCTCCCCGATAACCAGAAATGAGCCGAGAGTCAAAACAATGGAATTCCACTGAGCACAAGAGTTAAATGTAGCCCAAAAAGGATTTAGACTTATCTGCGAGTAGCAGCAGCAAGCATGGAACAGGACTCGTCCGACCAGCACCTGCAGAGAAGAGCTGTCACGCCGCAGGATCTTCAACAGGAAACTCAATGCGCAGTACTGAAGATGAGGCTGGGTGAGAGTTAAATACCTTTTGCCAGGCTGATGAGTCATGGAGGTTGCAGAGTCATGGAGGCTTGTTGAGTCACGGAGGCTGCTGAGTCATGGAGGTTGCTGAGTCACGGAGGCTGCTGAGTCATGGAGGTTTGTTGAGTCATGGGCTGAGTCATGGAGGCTGCTGAGTCATGGGGGTTGCTGAGTCAGGGAGGCTTGTTGAGTCACGGAGGCTGCTGAGTCATGGAGGTTGCTGAGTCGAGCTCTGGCGTGGCCTGGAAACAAAGATAAGGAAAACACCACTACATACCGGAGCAGAGAATTAAAGAAATATAAGTCAGCTTTTCTTCCTCAGGGAGCACAGGGAGTAAAAGAGGGGACGAGCCAAGGGCAAGAGGCATGTGTTGAGAACCTGCTAGCAGCCCCCACCCGACAGGCAGTCTTCCTAGGTAGGATGTAACTGAGGGAAATGCACCTAGCGCCCTGGGGTTCACCCTGAATAGTTCCCCCACTACTGCTGGAGTGTGGAAGGTGGTGGGCAGTCTGATGGATCCTGACATACACACACATGCATGTGGCTAAAGCAATGGCATAAATATATGTCCAAAGATGGGGAACTTAAATTTCTTCTGAGTGTAACCTTCCGCATTCCCCAAATAGATAATCTGAGGAGAAGAATGTATGATCTAAAACCACAACACAGACTCACATAATTGGAGCCTGTGAATCTTTGGGAACAAATGGCAAGTAAGAAGAAGAGGCAGAAAAGTAAATTTAAGCTTCTCAGTGTTAGACCACCCCCATACAATGCCATAGCCGCAGGCTCGGGAAGTGCTGCTGCACCAGTGCTGCCTGAGTTTGCAGTGGCCCCAGGATCCTCATTGGAGTCCCATGCACCCCCGAGTTATACAGGGACATCTGTTCTGTCCTCTACTAAGACCTCGTATAAGTCGCAATAAGTACCATACCCTTGCTGAGCATGATTCCTGCTCCCCTATTTGAGACCTCCTCTAGCTTATCACAGAGACAACCTGTGCCCAGTTTACCACAAGATTAAACACCAAGCACAGGAAACATCGCTACAGTTCCTTATCAGGGGGGAAGTGTGATTAACAGGGACTTTTTGGGTCAGACAACCACTACAGACTTGTCAGTTAGTTCACCCTGTGCAGGTCAAACCATCCCAAGGATAAACTTATCCCAGTTAAAGACAGAATTTGAGGAGCTGGCTTAAGGGAAATTTAGGAAGGGATTACTTAGGGTACTATGGAGAAAATCAGTTGCTTTATATGTGCAAGGAAGCAGCAAGAGTGGCAAAAGAGGCCCATGCCAAAATGGAGAAGGTGGCAGATGAATGTGGTATTTATATAACACAGCGAAAGATGTTGCGAAGGAATGCTAGGATGGATATGAGTGAGAAGAAATTGCAGATGTTGAAACTGAGAGGTTTAAGAACACATGTAAAAGAATTGATTGAAAGCCTTAGAGAGTGGAGTGACACCGAGAAGCTCTGAGAATTGTGGTCAGAGAAGGAAAGTGTTAAAGATAAGCAAAGGGGAAAAGAGAGAGAAGGCGTAGTAGTTGGGGAAGAGGTAAAGGAGTTTCCCTTACGAGAGGTACAAGGAGGAGTGTATGTACATATCCCATGGTCTCGATCAAATCTTTTCCATTTTATCAATTCCCTTCCAAAGCTTACAGAAAATCCTGATAAGTGATACAACCAGATGGAGCAGATTATGACCATTTCGAAAGTATTGTGGGAAGATTTGGATGTGCTGTTTAAGGTAGCAGTCCCAAATGATCTGGGGCGGAATGTAAGAGAGCTGCTGAATGGCCCACACAGGAACCTCCACGGGTGCCAGGGACTAATGCTTCCTCATCTATCATGAGGACCAAATATGAGGAAGTTATAAGACACCTAAAAACGAAGGTTCCCCAAAGAGAGATTATTTGGACTAAGATTTAGCGAACTTCTCAGGAGCCCAAGGAATGGGTGAACACATATTTTGAGAGATTAATGCAGGTGTATAGAGAACACAGTGGGATGAATGACCCCTCAGGCGAAAACATAGGATGGTTTCTTGCCTCTTTTGTAAATGGATTAAGGCAAGAAATCAGCAACCAAATTATTCAAGGCATCCTCTGTTGACAGAGTAAATCAGTTGAAAAGATCCTACAGTATGCAAAATATTGCAGTGAGACTTTAGAGGCTTAACAAAAGGGACTTAAGGAGAACCTTATGATTGCTCTAACCCAGATGGCACAGAACGTAGGGACTTTAGTGCCTGTCCCAAGGGTTCGAATTAGATCCTATTTCAGGATGTTAATGCAAGGAGTTTCCCTGGATTACAGCATGAATGTGCCTGGAATGGGGAGAGGTCGGGGAAACGTGGTAGGGCCTAACATAAGTGCCGTAAAGAATGTAACGCAGTGCCATATTGTAACAGTGTAGGGCACTGGACGACAAAGTGTGGAAGCACTCCAGACCGAATTGCGACAGAATCCCAAGAGGTGACTTTGATTGGCCAGGGGGAGTATCCCCAGTACCTAAACCCCATATGGCTATTCAGAAGGTTTAAACAACTGTAGCATTGCCCAATAACCTTAACCCAATGCCAATGTAGGGAGGTGTCCCACTTCTGCAGCCAAACCCCACGGTCCCCCAATATCCAATAATGCTGCACGGAAACTCTGCCCCCATGTTGTTTGAAACTTCCATAGATCAGGGTCAATTACATTGCCTGAGGGAGGAGGAGGAGGAGGAGGAGGAGAGCATACTTGGCGCAGTCCAAGAAGTGGATCAGAGTTGACCATATGTGGATGGAGAAGTAAACGGACATCCTGTATCTTTTCGAATAGACACAGGAGCCACTCGTTCAACGGTTAGACCAGTTGAGGTCCCTAAGCTACCCTCTCGGGAAAAGAAGTCCAAGTTGTAGGCTTGAAAAATCAGCAACGTACTAACCAAGTTACTGCCCCAGTATCAGTGAAAATAGGAGACATTAGTGAGAAGCACCAATTTGTAATCCTGTAAACATTTTGGGCAGAGACCTTCTCTGCAAGATTAACTGCTTTATATATTGTATGTAGGATGGAATAGGAATTGAGACCCAATCGGCGGATGCTGAGTTTAAGTTACTGTCATCAGAGCCCAGTGTTAGGCTATACCCAGTCCTCACTACTGAGGACTTGCCAATAGATTTAAGGGAGACAGTCAAAGAAGAGGTTTGGGATTTTACTGGAAAAGAAATTGGGCTAATCAAGGATGCCAAGCCCGTAAAGATTCCCCTACAGCCTAATGCCATTTTTCCTCAGACTCGCCCACACAAGGTGACCCCCGAGGCCATTGAAGGGATTACCCCCTGTCATTGAGAACATGATAGAGCAAGGGATATTGAAGGAGATTATTGGAAGCCTTTGCAACTCCCCAATTATCACCTTACTGAAGTCAAATAAAAAGTGGAGGTTCGTTCAAGACCTCCGAAAGATTAACCACAGTGTTGTTCAATGCTATCCTAAGGTACCAAACCCTGCCATGGTCCTATTCCAAATCCACCCAGAAGTGGAGTGGTTCATGGTCATTGATCTTTGTCAGGCATTCTTCTCGGTCTCATTGCATTAAGAGAGCCAGTTGCTCCTTTGTGTTCGGATTTCAAGAGAAGACCCTTGTGTAGTGTTGCGCCTCACAAGGGTCAACAGAGAGCCCATCCTATTTCAACCAGGTTCTTAAAAAGAACTCAGACTCCTTGCAGTTGCCATGCAGCTCAACACTAAAGAAGCTTGCAAACAGGACACCATTGCTTTACTAAATCATTTAGCTGAGAACGGACATGAGGTCTCGCCTGAAAAGCTGCAATACTGTGACAGGGAAGTCATGTATCTAGGACACCAAATAATAAAGGGAGTGAGGAGAGTGTCTCATGAACGTATAGAGACAGTTCTTAAAATTAAGTTCCCGACTATTCAGAGAGAAGTGAGTATATTTTTGGGCATGGTTGGCTACTGCTGACAATGGATCCCAAACTTTTCCTTGGTGACAAAGCCTTTGATAAAGCTGATGCACTCTGATGTCAATGACTCAGTACCAAAGGATGACAAAAGCATGGTAACCTTCCAGGAGCTTAAAAATATACTTTGCTGAGCACCTGCTCTTGGAATGCCAGACTATAGAAAGATTTTGTGCTCTTTTGTCACGAAAGAGATGGGTGTGAACTGTCCGTACTAACACAAGCCTGTGGAGTCACCAAGTGCCCCATCGGCTATTTTTCAGTAACTCTTGATCCGGTGGCTGCAGCATTGCCTGGTTGTCTCAAAGTGGTTGCTGTGGTTTGCCTTAGCATTCAGCTAGCTGAGGGGGATCTGATGGGCTATCCTTTGATTATGATGGTGCCACACTTTATCAAGATCCTCTTGACTCTTACCAGAGCTCAGTATTTGAGGAATAGCTGCCTAACCCGCTATGAGAATCATTTTGGCAGCTGAGAATGTTTCCATCCGGCGATATAACACACTAAATCCAGCTTCCTTGTTACCAACCCCAGAGGAAGATGAGAATGTCTTCGACCATGACTGCATCCGTCACACAAAAGCAAGGCCTGATATACTGGATGTCCTCCTTACCGAACCTGATCATACTCTTTTTGATAATGGGTCATGTCTGAGAGACCAACGTGATAGCTTAAGGGCTGCTTATGCTGTATGTACTTTGAGTGGGGTAGTGGAAGCATCTTACTTTTGCTATGTAACTTCTGCAGAAATTGCTGAATTGATAGCCCTTAACAGAGCATTCTGTACCTCAGAAGGCTCGCGGGTTATCATTTACACTGACAGCCAGTATGGGTTTGGAGTTGTGCATGATTTTGGTCAGTTATGGTCGCAGCAGGAATTTTTGACTTCAACCCGTACCCCGATCTGCAATGGGTCGTATGTTTCAAATCAGTTGAATGCCCTCCAATTGCCAACAGAGATCACCATGGTGAAGTGTGCTGCACACAAGAGCAGCAATGATTTTGTCAGCAGGGGTAACCGCTATACGGATGAAGGCACCCGATACTGCTGTCTTGAATCCAGTACCTTTCACCTAGACGAACCGTGTAAAATAGAGGGAAAGACTGTGACCAATATGCTATTTAATACTGTATACACATTCAATGGGTTGAGGGAATTACAACATGCTGCCTCTGAGATGGAAAAGGCCTAGGGGTGGAGGGTGGGATGCCCAAAGGATGCCAGTGACATCTGAGTGCCAAATGAAGGAAAGCAAGTTCTCCCAGATTCTCTCCTACAAGCAATGATTAGACACATGCATGGTCCAAATCATGTGAAAATAGATGGAATGGTGTCTACTTTCGCTCTCACTGGTTTAATCCATGGTTCAGAACTATGGCAGAAGATTTATGCCTAAGATGTATGATCTGTCAAAAGCAAAATGTGGGTAAGAGAGTTGTGGTGATTATGGGTCACATGGGAAAATCTGATGGTCTATTTAATCGCCTTCAGCTTGGCTTCATGCAAATTAGGGGTGGGCAGAATTTTTAATTCCATCGGCGTAATTGGAGGAATTTAGTTATTCCGCGTTACTCTTGCAACATGGAATCTCTAATGATTTAGCCACTCCGCTCCGCCGGCGGAATAAATCATTCAGCACTACTTCATACAATAGTAAAAATACAAATCACAATAGGTCAGACCAGGCAGTTTGAAGAGGGGCTCCACTTTTATTATTATAAAGGAAGCAGTTGTATACCTGGGCACATTCTTTGATCACTGCTCGTAGTGAAGCTGAAAGTTTTGTTAAACTGGGCTCTTTTTTCCAGTTTGGTGTGCTGCAATTTTTCAGAGACATAAGCTGTGCGTCTCTGGGTTCTTCTTCCTTTTCAGGTGCTCTGTGTACAAATCTGTCTTGGGATGGTATCCCACGCAGCGGGCTCATGGCGGACGAGCGATGTCAACCAAAGATTCTGTTTTATGCAAGCAGCACATTCAGGACAATAAGGGTTGTGAGCAGAAGCGGCTCCTCCGCTCGGTGGAGGAGCGTCACCCCACTGCTTTCAAGCAGTGCGAGAATTATCATTTTATGTTGGTGCTGCTTTGCGGATGGGCACGTGGGCGGGGCTGCTCTGCTCCCGAAGCAGGGCAGGGCAGGGGAGTGGTTTGCCCACTCCTAAGTGCGCAATGACTGTTTGGTCGGCCCTCTCGGGTCGCCCAAGCCACTCATGCACACTTTCCCCTTTCTCCATGCAGACTGTATTACATCCTGCATGGAGAACATGCCCAGTCCCCCATTCCCTGGCTGAGCGTCCAACCAGGATGCTCAGACCAATCACAACGCTGCACTGCAGCGTTGTGATTGGTCAGGGAGCCTGGGTGCTTAAATCCAAATGTAAATCCAGTACTTGTATAGCGCATGAATCACCCCCGAAGGGGTATCTCGGCGCTGGGAGCCGTTGGGAAGATTAAGCGAGCTATTGCCCAGAGTCGCATGGTGCTGGGCAGACCCCTGCCGCCGGAGCCAGGGATCGAACCGTGATCCCCAGCGTCCAGCGTCAGTCGCCCTGGCCGTGGCGCCACACCTTACTAATCACAACGCTGCATTGCAGCATTGTGATTGGCCAGTGGGGCTTGCTTCCTGTTCCTCGAGTTCCAGGAGAGCAGAAGTAGCGACGTGGGACCGGCGGCAAGGCAAGTTATTTATTTTTTGTATTTTACGCACTCCCTCCCGCATTCGCGACCTCCCCTTCCCCCTGCGTGCCTGCCCATCCCCCCACACTCCGCCACCCGCGACCCTTGCCTGCCGCCACTGATTGTGTGGTGTTTTCAGTTGTGGGATTGGCTTGTGTAGTAGAAAGACTTCTATCACAACGAGGAGACTACCTGCAGAAGCCCCATGCTGAATATGAAGTCAATATTGAAATAAGCAAACAGGATGTCTGGGGGGGTTATTTTAATTAGAGTTGTGATAAACCTTAGACCAATAATTCCAAAGTTTTCAAGCTTTATTTCGCTTATTTTTGATATTTCAACAAAGACATTCATAAATCAATAGAGCATGTCTTTTCAAAGAAACACCACATTAGTAAATCGCACAATTCAAAAACGTTTGAAATAGAACTATATACAACATTTACATAGTGCAAAAAAAAAATTGGGGAGAAAAAATGATAATATATGGAACGTTTTTGCAAACAAATAATAACAACAAATCAATAATCACAAGAAAAACATCAATAGCTCATGTGTGCCAGCCTGAAATTAAACCAGTCCTACATTCATATTAATACCAGACGGACAGTTACTCATTTTCGCAACACATGTTTCCTGTCCTGCCTGTGAGAGGATGGGGATACCTAACCTACTGGTGGGTGTTGTCAGAAGCTGCTGAGGGAAATATTATTTAACATTCCTCATGACACACCCCATCAACAGTCCCCCATACTCAAAGCCAACAACAAATCAATAATCACAAGAAAAACATCAATAGCTCATGTGTGCCAGCCTGAAATTAAACCAGTCCTACATTCATATTAACACCAGACGGACAGTTACTCATTTTCGCAACACATGTTTCCTGTCCTGCCTGTGAGAGGATGGGGATACCTAACCTACTGGTGGGTGTTGTCAGAAGCTGCTGAGGGAAATATTATTTAACATTCCTCATGACACACCCCATCAACAGTCCCCCATACTCAAAGCCAACGCGTTTCGAATCCCTAACAAATCCGGGATTCTCTTCAGGACTTGGACTTGGTATTTTGGCTCTTAATTGTAACGCGTTTCGAATCCCTAACAAATCTGGGATTCTCTTCAGGACTTGGACTTGGTATTTTGGCTCTTAATTGTGGTGTGGAGTTGTGGAATTGTTCCACAGGAACTGATGTCCAGAAACGTTGCTTCAAATCTTATATTGTGATCGAAGCTGCTTCCGGCTGCCGGTTTGGAAGCAGAGTAGCATGTTGGATTGATATTTCCCACAGTATAGAGAAAGAATTACAGGCAAAAGGAAACAGATACGATTTGGGAGCAGCTGCTGTTTAAAAGCGTCCGCATCAATTATGGCTTTTTTCGATTTTAAGGTAATGGACTGACACCACTGAGTTGTCCCACACGTCACATACATTTGAAGCTTCGATCACAATATAAGATTTGAAGCAACGTTTCTGGACATCAGTTCCTGTGGAACAACTCCACACCACAATTAAGAGCCAAAATACCATGTCCAAGTCCTGAAGAGAATACCGGATTTGTTAGGGATTCGAAACGCGTTACAATTAAGAGCCAAAATACCAAGTCCAAGTCCTGAAGAGAATCCCGGATTTGTTAGGGATTCGAAACGCATTGGCTTTGAGTATGGGGGACTGTTGATGGGGTGTGTCATGAGGAATGTTAAATAATATTTCCCTCAGCAGCTTCTGACAACACCCACCAGTAGGTTAGGTATCCCCATCCTCTCACAGGCAGGACAGGAAACATGTGTTGCGAAAATGAGTAACTGTCCGTCTGGTGTTAATATGAATGTAGGACTGGTTTAATTTCAGGCTTGCACACATGAGCTATTGATGTTTTTCTTGTGATTATTGATTTGTTGTTGGCTTTGAGTATGGGGGACTGTTGATGGGGTGTGTCATGAGGAATGTTAAATAATATTTCCCTCAGCAGCTTCTGACAACACCCACCAGTAGGTTAGGTATCCCCATCCTCTCACAGGCAGGACAGGAAACATGTGTTGCGAAAATGAGTAACTCTCCGTCTGGTGTCAATATGAATGTAGGACTGGTTTAATTTCAGGCTGGCACACATGAGCTATTGATGTTTTTCTTGTGATTATTGATTTGTTGTTATTATTTGTTTGCAAAAACGTTCCATATATTATCATTCTTTCTCCCCAAATTTTTTTTTGCACTATGTAAATGTTGTATATAGTTCTATTTCAAACGTTTTTGAATTGTGCGATTTACTAATGTGGTGTTTCTTTGAAAAGACATGCTCTATTGATTTATGAATGTCTTTGTTGAAATATCAAAAATAAGCGAAATAAAGCTTGAAAACTTTGGAATTAATGGTCTAAGGTTTATCACAACTCTAATTAAAATAACCCCCCCCCAGACATCCTGTTTGCTTATTTCAATATTGAGGTGGTCCAGTCTGGGGAGTTACGGACCCAAGCCTTGCTTGATCACACGAATATGAAGTCAAGGCGCCATTCAGGAGAAAAAGGGTGAGTGCTGCTATCTATTTCACCTAACATGTGAGCAGAGTTTGTTTACATATTAATGGATGTGATGGAGCGCGATGGTGTTCTTCCATTTGTAGGGGTGCATTATAATCATGAGTAGTTCTTACCTACATTTATTATTTTGTAGTGCTAATATGTCACAATAGAATATGTACTGTAATAATGTGAAACGTGATGTGCTTGGTGTATTTTTATATAAACGTGGAAAAATTAATGTCGCAATACATGCGTGGTTAGTTGAAACATTAATGTGTAAAATTGTACTAGACTCTTGCACATATTCACGCATCTGATGTGCTCATGTAACATGTTGATTTAGAAACGCTCAATATAAGTGTGCATTTATATGTAAATTCATGAGGCCTATGTGCTATTCTCTTATGTTGGCCGATTTCTGTAGGCCTGAAATGCATTCTCCCTGGTGCTCTCGAGTCATGGAGTTAGTAGCTGAATTTCATGTGCATGTTGGATTTGTTCCTTTCTCACGTTTCTGTTGCAGGTGGAGAAACCCGTCTTTGTTAGATAGAATAATGCTTTTGTTTTAGGAGCTAGGCTCAGGGGAGGAAAGAATACATTTACACAAGAAGGCGCTGATAACGTGGGACGGTGTTCTTTCTCACTGGAGAAGGCCTGGGAATCAAGGTCATCGAGCCAGGAGCTGGGAGTATGGAAACTAAATGGAAAATCACCTATGAGGAGTGCCCAGCTGGATGAGGTGATCGGAAGACGAGCAGTTGGCGTGCTAAGAGATTTAGGTGTTTGAATTAGGGACAGTGCCCCGGGGGTTGAGTCAGGAGAGGAGAGGAGAGGAGATCGATGAGGACAGAAGAAGCACCAGAACGAGCTCCATAGCCTTTGGCTACTTGACCCATACAACGTTAGTGTACTTCTTAGGAAGTGTTCAAGCGCTCACACCTTTTCCTCACTTGCCTGGGAAATGCTAAGTAGGGATGTCACGTTAGTGGTAGAGTAGGGACAGACTAATGCTTTTTACTTACGAACCTCCAATGAGGACCGATCTAGATGTGGGGGCACTTATTGCCTGTGTTCTGGTCTTGGAATTTGTCATTCTTTTCATGTTCCAGAAGCTAAACTTCGGTCGTAGGTTTGGTTTTGTATTAGTCCCAATGTATTTTTACAACCTCGTCTTGAGGTGTTTGTATGTCCAGTTATTTTTGGCTTTGTAATAAACCCACTAAACTTGACAACCTGGTGTTACATTCCATATAGGTACCATAATATACGCCCCGGTAACTTCATTACACTTCACCCATATTCTTCCCTACATTACACTTATAACGGTTTACAGGGACTGACCTTTTGCCTAGATACGACACTGGATTCAGAACACGGGTTTTCCCTAGTTCGAAAGCTCATACATTATATATGAGGCTTCTTGGAAGCACAGCAGGATGACCATCTCCTGTATAATATCTATGTACAAAGTTCATGCCCGACGTCATCCTCAGGCCGACACAGTAATACAGCGAGGTAGGACCCCTGGGGAGACCTATGGGTATATATACATCACATCTTGCTAAAATAGCTAGAGGAGACCGAGACTTCCCGGCAGACACACTGACCAGAGACGCTGAGGTTCCTGCATGCAGACACTCCAGCTTGCAGTGGTCTAACATCCCTTGCGGGGTGTCCACCTCGAGACCAGGACGGGGTCCCACAGTCTCTCAATTCAGGTAATGGGGTTGACTATATCCTAGAGGGATTCTTGGCCTAACACCTACATACATACTAGGTACATTTAGGTACATCTCGTTAGGGAAGCATCGTAGGAGTATGCATCTTTTTATCATGTGTTTTATATATTCGTATGTATCCATGATTATTGTAAGATGGTAGAACTATACTATCCATTTACCTTTTTAGTACTACTGATCATTTATATCGTATACTGTCTAACGGTTGTTGCAGCTCATCTATTCTACACCAGATTAACAACTGTTCAATAAATACTTATTGAAAACTCCCAGCCTGTTTATTCTGTGTACCTCTTCTGAGACAGACTAAGTAAGCACGAGTGGCGGAGCGAAAACTAGTATATTGTTTCCACGGTCCTGAGGGATCAGGGATGTCATGTTCAATGGTTGCCAAGAACTATACTCTCCTTGGTAGGAGGAGACTCTAGTGGCACTGTGAGCTAGTTGGTACAAAAGGCCACCATACGCGGTGGGGGTGTTCAGAAACAGTCTGACAACAATCCTACAGTGTATGCTGTCCAAACACACAGATCCTGTATAATTATTATAGGAGCTACACGACACTGAAGTATGTGATTCTTCGGAGTTCCGATTCTTTGACTCAGTGATTCCAACTGAATTAGTTATTTTTCCCCTCTACACTTCTAAAGCAGGCACCAAAGGTCCATCGGCCGAGGGTTCCAGAATAAAATCAAGAGAGGGAACCCGGCTCCTTCAGATGGATTAATGGAGGCGGAAGAGAGACTGACAGCTACCTTAACCCTGAACACATTTCTTGTACTCTGATGAAGATATTCTGTGATATTTGTTTTTGATTTCAGGCTGTTACTGTATATTGGTGTGAACTCGTACAGCGCACTACGTGTGCTCAAGCAATTCTATGCACATGAACACATTGCTTTCAGGTGGCCATAGTAACATGGGACTCAGTTGTCCAGTTCTGACTGCATGCAGACCTAGTTAAACTGTTTGCCATCGTAGCCATCGGCATAAACGACCTAGTGGGTATGTCTATACATATGGCATTTCTATTTCCTTTCTGTTGTAACCTGGTGATATCAAAAGTTTCTAGTTATTCCTCAGTGCACCATATCAAACTACAAAATGTCTTCATTCTTAAAATGAACAATGGCCATTAAATTTATATTCTTATTTGTAGTTTTCATTTGCTTTAAATTACGTGCACTATAGATTTTTATTTTTTTGTAGTTTAATCATTTTCACGGAAAGGTATATTGCTTTCGAATGTTGATGTTGTTCTTTATTCATTTGTGTAGGATTTAAAGCTGAGTAAAATATTTTACACAGAACCGATTGGGGCCTGGCATGCACACACAGGCACACAGACGTGACATACAACTTCATAGGTGCAGGTTCTTTTTCACTAGTTGCCTTCCGCTGCTAGTCCGATCAAGGTTGATTAAAACAGAGGGCCCCTTGGTTATTGCAATTTAACTAAAGTGGTCCGTTGTAAAGAACCTTGGCATCTACAGAGGTTGCATTAGAGGAGAGCAATTATAGTAGCAGTGTACCGGATGGTTTTAACCTTTGGGTTGTGCAAACTACAGCAATCAGGAACAGTCATTTCCAAAAGCATCACGTGATGGGTGAAGGAAGAATCTGGCAAACATGCTACATTGTGAGCGAGAGCTGGATTCTGCCAAGCATACCTGGCAGGAAGGCATCTTTAAACCAGTTCATGCTGTTTACAGAGCATCTGACTGACTTCAAGATGGAATCAGCGGCGCCTGCCTCCCACAGAGACTAGCTCAACGGGTTTCAAACAACTCCAACTGGCACCATCAAATGCAGACTGATCTGTCTTTGAGCTGCCGTAAGTGCTGCTGGCACCGAGTTTACACAACATTTGATCAAGGGACAGTTGTGTTGTTTACCCTCTCTTCGTTAGTTCAAGCATTATGAAGAGAAAAAATTTGCAGGAAAAGGTAGTGTTGCTATAAACCCGTGTCCTGCTGAGACTGAGCCTCTTTGAAATGGTACCTCGACCCTGCGATATCGCAGTCGGCGCCCGGGGAAATTATACTGATGTCACAGCCAGATGGCGCTGTCTTTAAAAGAAGAGAAAGAGCAGGGGAGCAACAGATTTTAAGTAGAAAGATCTGGGCAGAACTCCACTTAATCTCGCAGAGTTTTTATGTAACTCCGTGGAATTCCATGGAGTGAAACTCCATGAGTTCCACCCAACCCTAGTGGATATACCCCGATGCAATCAGCTGAGGTATGTCCTCGTCATTGTGTGCTTGTTTTTATTATGGGTCCGGAATTATCCTACGCGGAGATGTGACAGTCTAACAGTTGCCAAACTATTGTTGTGGGAATTAGTACATTTCGGGATGCCAGTTAATGTGGAATCAGATCAAGGGACACACTTCAAGAGCAAACTGATGCAGTTGATGTGTACAGCTCTAGGAATTGACCAAAGATTTCACTGTAGCCACAGACCAGAAGCATCAGGAATTTTAGAAAGACTGAACGGAAAAATTAAAGCTAAATTGGCTAAAGCTTGTGCCTCTACATCGCTTAAATGGCCTGATGCCCTTCTTTTAGTGCTCATGAGTATCCGCAGTACCCCATGTAAAAAAACTGGATTATCACGGGACGAAGTGTTAATGGGGAGAGCTATGCACATACCCTCTGTCCAGGCAGCTGCCCTGGTGAATATCACAGACGACATAGTCCTCGAGTACTGTAAGGGCTTGTCAGACATGGTGCGTTCTATCTCCCATCAGGTCGACATCACTACTCCAACAGTCCAAGAATCCCCAGGGCATGACTTGAACCCTGGTGACTAGATCCACATCAAGAAACACGTCCACAAGTCTTGCTTGAAAGAGCTCTGGCTGGACTCTATCAGGTGATTTGGTTAAGAACACTGCTGTCAAGTGTGCTGGTCTGCCAAATTGGATACACGTCTCCCACACTAAGAGGGCAGGGTATGAAAGGGAAGAAGCAGAGCCAACATCTGCCAATTCTTTGAGTCGCCCCAGGTTTGAGGTGTCCGAAGCTTCAGAGGAGGACAAGGCGGGTCAGACTGGAGATTCGTCATCTCCATCAAATGAACAGCCTGCAGAACCAGAGAATGATGGGCATCCTGTCAGTCCAGCAACCACTGTGAAACCGACAAGTGGCCTGAGACTCATATACACCAAGAATTCATGGAAGGCTGAGAGTAATCTACCGCAACAACATTCCCAAGAAGCGGAAGCTGAACTGGGAGACTCCACCTCATGAAGTGAATCAGCCCCATCCGAGCCAGAAATATCAAGCACTTCGAAGGAAGGTTGGCCAAGAACAACTTCTCCTAGAAAGCGACTGTTGACACCTAAGATGAGACCAGAGTCAATTATGGAAGATAGTGAATTAGAAGATCAGAAACAATCGGACCAGATTGACGTTCACGATCTTGACTTGGAGCTGACAATACTAAGCAACCTAAGAGGAAAAAAAAGGTGAATCGAAAGTACTAAGGTCCAGACTCGATGTACCTCGCCAAAAGTCAGATGACTGCCTGACAGAGTCAGACAACCCTTCTTGAGATCAAAAGACTTAGGATGACAAAAGATGCTGTATGCCAATGATGGAGCAAGGTTTCAAAATTGAAACTTGCTTGTATGCAATCTTCCTCATAGTATTAATTTATTAAACTTGTACTGTCAATACTAATCCTTGCATTCACAAACACAAAAGGGATAGACGCTTGCCTATGTGTTTTACTAATGAATAATGCGTGTCCATAAACCAAGATGGCCGCTAAAAGCGCGGGACTTTATTGCGCATGTCGCAACCTGATCACATGGTGTGACGTCTTTCTTTGCTTGGTGGGAAACTTCTGCTTCTGCGCAGTGTGCACTAAAATGGCCGCTAAATGTTTTCACATGCTTAAGCTTGCTCTCATGTCATTATTAAATTGTCGTTTTCTTAACGCTACTAATGCAGGGTAGTATTATGTAAATGGGAATAGAGTTAGGGAAAGTGGGTATACAGTGAAACTTTTTATTTGTGATTTTAATATTTCCTTCTTGCACTTTTAGTAATTCGTAAACTTGGGCCTGGGTTGGTGTCTTGAAACTCGAGAGACAGATGGTTCTGCGCATGTGTCCTGTATGCCTGCCAAGTGAAGTCAACTTGGACGTCTCCCAAGGCCACGACCTATTGGCCGAAGATGATGTACCCAATGTTTCCGGCGGATAAAATTGTTACTTTTCTCCTGTAAAATGTATAACATTTGTCGTGAGATGGGTGGGAAATAAAGCGAATGTATTAATTTGAAGGGGTGGGAACGTAAAGACAATAGGCTTCACAATTTAGGCCAAAATTGACATGGTGCGAGAATCAACCCCCTGTCCCTGTCCAATCAGAAGTAGTGGTCCCATATTTTAGCAACATTAAGGGGAGGTACATGGGCGTAGAAGGGTATAATAGAATATAGCATTAGTAAATTAGTCAGAAGAGCATGCGTTCACGAAGAACAGGCGCCCATACTGCCAGAGCGCTCTCAACTCCAGACTGCCCAGCTGATCGGTTGCTGACTGAATTCCTGTCCGGAAGAGGTCCTGAGGAGGGCGGCGGAGTCCATTAGACGGGAGAATCGAGAGAAGTCGAGTATCAGAGAGGGGAACGGCGCAGGCGTCGTTGTAGAGAGGTTACCGGTCCTGTCCTGATCCTGGAAGAAGTCTTTGCTCTTCATCCTTCCTGGGTCCTATCTTTTCCAACTCCTTGGCCAAGGGGCTTGGTTCTCGCATTTAGGTAACTATACTGCAACCTTTAGTTGCGCTGCTGTCTCTATCTTCTCCTCTTCCTTAAACACCGTCATTTATTAGCAAATCATTTCTATGCTTTTTCTTGGGTATTTCAATCAAGTACCGTGTTTTCTGTATTTTACTCTGCTAAAACTTTAGATAAACATTTTAAAACTTCCTGACTCAGTGGTTATTTCAGGATTATGTATTATAATGAATATCACTCATTTTAAACTTCCCAATTAGCAAAGGATCCATTGGTAAGTTATTACTCTTCAATCAGAAGGTAATTGGTAGCAGGGATTTTTGATAAAAGAGTACATCTGACACCCAGCGTAAGTATTAGTGTAGTGTGAATGTATGGGCCCAAATGAGTTTATGGTGTATGAATGCCGTTGGCTAATATTGCGCTGGATCAGTTTTCTGGTAAGCAGAGGACGGTTGTTGTTACTCTTTGTTAATTGGGTAATGAGAATTTTTATTTTTATTTTTTTATGAACTAACATCCGCTTAAATTTTTTAGTTTTTGTTATATGTTGTCCAGAATACCCGGGGTAGGTAAAAGAATAGTGGGTGGCAAGTGGAAGCCATACTGCAGTGAGGTTATCTGTCAGGCAGAAATAGTACTGAGAAGTTAAGCAGGACTTCAAGTACTCGTTAGGGACTCTATGCGTGTGAGTAATAGCAAAAAGGGTACACTGATAAAAATTTGATGTTATATCACCTAGTAAGGGTAACATTGAAGAAGTAACAGGTACTTCTGGAGCTTGGGTGAAGAGTAGACGGAAGTGTTTTACTCGGAGTGTATGTATTAGTAAACGGAAAGGTTTTACTAAAGTGTGGAAGAAACTATCTTTTTCGAAATTAGTGGAAACTGGCACGATAGCGAATGTTTTATGTGGTTAATGAAATTTAATTAAGATTTATAGAGAAAATAAGTTTGCGTAAATTTTTGTAAAGGGAGGGTCAGTTGCCGGAGAGGGAGCTGACGTCATAAAACGCCGCGCTGTGGTAGGTTGAAACAGCGGGTGTGGAGAGACACTTGTAAAGGAGGGGTCAGTAGTCAGGAGTAGTACTGACGTCACAGGTGCCGCGCTGGGATTGGTTAAACCAGTGAGGACAGAAAAGAGTAGATTGTAAAGGAGGGGTTGACAGAGAAACGTCACCAAAAGGCCGCGCAAGGATTGGCTCGGAAATAAAAGATAGCAGACATTTGATTGGTCGAAAATATAGAAGCAAAATTCTTAGTGGATAAGGATTGCATGTTAAAACGTGATCCGACTTTAACAGGAACTCGTCCGGATAGAAGATTCCTAGGTTTTGCAGAATATAATTTTGTACACAGAAGATTAGATAGAATGTACGGAGAAAGGAGAAAAATGTCATTCTTACAAAAGATTAAGAATTATTTTAAAAAGGACAAACCAATCAAAACGAGAGAAGGAATTATTATTCCACCAGCTAAAACGCCAGCATCATTTATGATGATGGAGAGAGGTTATCATACCTGTGTATGGATGGAGAATTGGATAGAATACACCAAAAATTATGGAGTATTAGCATTTCCCCAGAATGGCACGTTCAATGGAAGAATTCTTCAAAACTTGAGATTGAGGATGAATGATTTAGAACCCAGACCTAGATTAACCCAGTACGAAGCTCTAGAAGAATGGGAAACCGAGGCATTTGAGCGGGATAGATCTAGAAGTAATAGGAGTTACCCAGGATTTTACCCCAGATATTTACGTGAGTCAAGAGAAGGTCAGATGAAACAATGGAGAAGGGCAATTATTACAGAGGGACTGTATCCATTATTCACAGAAGGAGAGAAATCAGGAGGCAAATGTAGAGAAAAGACAAAACATTTAATGAGAAATTTATGGAGGAAATGTTAAGAAATCCCCCACCATATCAGGAAGGGACAAGTGGATGCACCCCAAGTGCACCACCGAAAACTCCAATGATACCACAAGTAATGCATGAATTTACCCCGACTAGAATACTTCATGACAAAGAAAAAGAAGCCCTAGAAAAGACCAGAGCAGAATTAATACAGAAAATAACCCAGATAAAAGTACATCCTGATTCGTTGACCATACCTGTAACAATTGGTCCAGTAGTTTCATTATATGGTACTCAGGGAAATTGTCCTCAACCCATACTTGCACCTACTTCTGTGAATAACCCCAAACCTGAAGCTCCAGTTATAATTGAGGATCAATTTAGTGACTGTGAATCCACAATATCACTCATGGATTTACCTATTCGAGGTTCTGTAAATAGTACTCCAAGAAAAGATGTACCTGGAGGTTCAAAAGATGTAAGTTTAGTAACTTCATCAGGAACAAAAAGTGCTACCATAGTAACACCTGAAGATTTAGAAAGATGGGTACAAGGGTCAGTCAAACAGTGCACACCTATAAAAGTACTGGATATCCATAAATTAAAAGTTGAATAAGAAGAAATAATAGCAGGAAATGTAGGAGTAGAACGCTTGAATACCTATGATGATGAAGAATTATTATTCTTGTGTAGGAGTATCACTAGAAATGTAAAGTTATTCCACGAAAAATTGTCCAATTTAGCACTACAGATGGGAATCGAAATAGGGAGATCAAAAGTATTACAGAAACCATATAGAGCAGAATTTGCGGACAAAGATTTAGAAAATATGAATGCATCTGGAAGAAGACTGCAAATAAGAGAATTAATGTTAGTTTTACAAAAATGGGGAGATCTAGATAAATGGAGATCTAGGTGGGCCAAGAAAAAGGAAGAAGCACGAACAAGTAGAACAGCATCAGAATATGTGATGAAGGAAGCAGGAAAAGCAGACCAGATGTATCCAATGCGAGAAGTTGCAGGAGGAGGATATGTACATGTCCCATGGAGCAGACAGGATATTTGATCATTTACGAATGATTTTCCAAAGCTGAGGGAAAAGCCAATTGAATGGTACAAGCAGGTTGAAAGGTTTGTGAAAGTGTCAAAGGTACTGTTGAAGGATTTAGATGGTTTGTTTGACATAGTGGTACCTGCCGATTTATGGACAGATTGTAAAATCACAGTCGATTGGCCTAGTGATGAATATCCCAGAGATCCGAAAACAGGTGCCCCGTCCAATGACGTAATGAAAAAGTATCAGCAGGTGATAACTTACCTGAAAGGGAAAATACCACCGAAAGAAACAGATTGGGTGAAAATAGATCGAACCACCCAAGAAGCCAGTGAAACAGTACATTCCTATTATGAGCGTTTATTGCAGGTGTTTAAACAGTATAGTGGATTTGAGGACATTGGAGACAAAAACATGAGTCAGTTTGTGTATCGGTTTGTTTACGGTCTGAAGCCAGAGATTTGCCAGATGATTAAACAACACATACTGTGTTGGCAGGGAAAGCCCATAGATGAGATTCTGAAGTATGCAAAATATTGTGGAGACGATATTGAGGATAGACACAAGAAATTACAAGAAAAGGTGATGTGGGCACAGGTGAAAATGGCTGAGAAACAGGGAATTAATTTGGAAAATCCGAGTGAAAATCAAGGAAAAGATTCTGGAACTGGTGGTGATACGGGAAATGGTGGAAAATTTAGAGGACGAATGAGTAGAGAAGAAGCTAAAAAGAAATTTCCTTGTCATGGATGCGGAAAATTGGGGCATTGGAAGGATGAATGTAAAAAGATTTGGAATAATAATGGCCCAAATCAAAACTTAAATCCACAGACGCAGAATGACTCACAGCAGGGTGTAAATCCCCAGAGTCAATTACCACCTCCACCTGTTCAGGGTAATGTAAGCAGAGCAAAACATGGTACAGACATTGGTTACCCAGGAGGGAGTGGTAAGAATGATTATATGACATCACAATTTCTTTTGCAGGACAATTATTGTAAATTCGACTCATGACGGTGCCTAGGAGAGGGGAAGAAGGAGTGCATACTTGGCGCATCCTTACAGGTAGATCAGTCTGGTCCATATGTTGAAGGAAATGTGAAAGGTAATGATATTACTTTCCTTTTGGACACTGGTGCCACCAGGTCTACTGTGAGATCAGCAGACATCCCAGACCTTCCTCTCTCTGGTGAAGATATCCAAGTAGTGGGGGTAGCTAATCAAAGAATTAGAACACCTCTTACCGAACCAATGGAAGTTAAAATTGGAAACTTCAGAGAAATGCATCAATTTGTAGTGTGCGATTCTAGCCCAGTGAATTTATTAGGTAGAGATTTATTGTGCAAAATGAACTGTACAATTTTCTGCACGCCGGATGGTGTGGCAGTTCAGACTCCAGATGAGGACCATGTATATAAAATTATGGTTGCAAAACAAGGTACAGAAATAGATTAAATGTTCTCGCTGATAACAAAAGATGAGTTGCCAGAAGAATTAAAAGGTACAGTAAACCCAATAGAATGGGATTTCACCGGAAAAGAAGTAGGACTTATGGCAAAAATAGATCCAGTTCAAATTACGGTAAAAGAAGGTGCGATTTTCCCAAATACTAAACAATACAAAATGAGTGCAGAAGTAAAAGCAGGAGTCATTGAAGAAATCAATCGAATGGTAAAACAAAACATTTAAAAGAAGTAATGAGTAGCCCATGTAATTCACCAATCATGGGACTAAAGAAACCTAGTGGAAAATATAGGATTGTTCAGGACCTGCGTAAAATAAACAAGATTGTGGAACCATGTTGTCCCATAGTACCAAATCCTGCAGTAATCCTATATCAGATTCCTTGGAATGCAGGATGGTTCACCGTAATTGATTTATGTCAAGCATTCTTTTCAATACCATTGCATCCAGACAACCAATATCTTTTCTCATTTAAATTTGAGAACAAAGTCTATGTATGGAACCGTGTTCCTCAGGGGTACACAGAAAGTCCTTCCATCTTCAATCAGATACTGAAAAAGTGCCTTGAAAAACTAGTGATGCCAGGAAGCTCAGTTTTAGTTCAATATATCGACGACTTATTAGTAGCGTCGACCACCAGAGAAGACTGTGTTGTTGATTCCATAGCATTATTAAATCTTTTGGCTGAGGAAGGGCATAAAGTGTCACCTGAAAAGTTACAGTTTAGCAGGACAGCTGTTAAATATCTGGGACACCAAATTGAGAGGGGAAAAAGAGGAGTAACCTCTGAAAGAGTAGAATTAATAAAGAGAATGCAAATGCCTGTAACCCAAAGACAAGTGTGAATGTTCCTAGGAATAGTAGGATACTGTCGACAATGGATACCAAATTTTTCCATGTTGGCTAAACCCTTAATTAACATGACGAAAAAGAAAGCAAAGGTCCCTGTTGAATGGGAGGATGAAAGTGTAGAAGCTTTTGTAAAATTGAGAAACGCACTTTGTTCAGCACCTGCCTTAGGCATGCCTGATTATAAAAGAGAATTCGCATTATTCTGTCAAGAAAGAGAAAATGTTGCACTTTCTGTCTTAACTCAGAGACATGGACTAGACAGACGTCCTATAGCATATTTTTCTGCTACATTGGACCCAGTAGCAGCCGCGTTGCCAGGATGCTTAAAAGCAGTGGCAGCGACTTGTTTGAGCATTGAACAAAGCGAGTCAATTGTGATGGGACATCCTGTAAAAGTATATGTTCCACATGCAGTTGTCATACTGTTGACAAGAACCCGAACTCAGCATCTTACTCCTAGTCGGCTGACTAAATATGAGAGGATAATAATGGGTGCTGAAAATGTGACCATGGTAAGGTGTGCAATAATAAATCTAGCAACTTTATTGCCGGACCCATATCATGAAACAAATAAAGATGACGAAGAAGATGAACATGATTGTGTACAAATTACAGAATTATGTACAAAACCACGCCCAGACATAGAGGAACAGCATCTTAAAAAGCCAGACAGGGAGCTATTTGTTGATGGTTCATGTCAAAGACATGAAGATGGTAAACTAACTGCTGCCTATGCAGTATGTGAATTAACTGGAATAGTCGAAGCATCCTATTTGCCAGGAGTCAAATCTGCACAAGTAGCTGAATTGATTGCTTTGATAAAAGCTTGTAAAATTGGGAGGAATCAGAGAGTGACCATATTTACTGATAGTCAATATGGTTACGGGGTCGTGCATGATTTTGGCCAACTGTGGATGCAGAGGGATTTCATGACTTCTTCAGGATCCCCCATTAAAAATGGACAATTTGTAAGGGAATTGCTAGAAGCAATACAATCACCAAAAGAATTGGCTGTGGTGAAATGTGCCGCACATCAGTCAGGAGATGACTGGGTGGTAATCGGCAACAGATATGCAGACTTGGTGGCTCAACATTGTGCCAAAACCAGAACGTCAGTCAATAAGAGGGTGGAAAGAATGGGAATCAGCTGCCAACTTAAGCTGTATATGCCACCTGAAAATTGGAATGAGGTGAAGAAATTGCAAGATGAGGTTGATGAAAGTGAGAAGAATTTGTGGATCAAAGTGGGTTGCTCCCAAAGAGGAGAAGATGAAGTGTGGATCAGTGCAGATGGCAGACCAGTCATGCCAGACTGTTTACTCTCACAAATGGCTAGAATGCATCATGAAGACACACACATAGGGAGAGATGCGATGATTAGGCTGTTCAGACAAAATTGGTACAATCCCAAATTCAGGGCTGTTGCAGAGAGTCTTTGCCAGAGATGTTTAACTTGCCAAATGAATAACCCAGGCAGGAAAACGATAATTGGGTTTGGAAAGATTGGAAAAGCATAGGGCCCATTTATAAGACTCCAGTTTGACTTCATACAGTTACCATCATGCAGAGGACTAAAATATGTTCTAGTCATAGTGTGCCTGTTTTCAAAGTGGGTGGAGGCTTACCCTACTAGGAGAAATGACAGTATTACAGTTGCAAAACTGTTGTTACGTGAGCTCATACCTAGGTTTGGTTTCCCAGTATCTTTGGAATCAGATAGAGGAAAACACTTTAATAGCGAAGTGATCCAGATAATATGTGAAGCATTTCAAATTAAACAGAAATTGCACTGTGCATATTGCCCAGAGGCTTCTGGAGTGGTTGAACAATTGAATGGCACTATAAAGTCAAGATTGGGAAAAATGTGTGCATCAACATCATTAGAGTGGCCAGATGCATTGCCACTTGTCCTGATGGGACTCAGAAGCATACCTGACAGAACAACAGGATTGAGCCCCCACGAAATAATGATGGGAAAAGCAATGAGACAAACACATGTTCCCACAAACAAATTAGTAAATATATCTGATGATATGGTTCTGGATTATTGCAAAGGATTGGCTGACCTAGTGCGTTCTGTCTCTCATCAGGTTGGAGAAGACGCAGTTTCCAGGCAGCCTGAACTAGAACATGATCTGAATCCTGGTGATTGGGTGGTAGTGAAGAATCACACCAGAGAAACGTGTCTATCACCCAGGTGGAGCAGACCTTGTCAAGTCATATTGACCACCAATACAGCAGTGAAGTGTGCAAGATTTCCTAATTGGATTCACGTAAGCCACACAAAGAGAGTACCAGAACCTGAAGAAGAGAATCCACAGACAACGCCAATCACTGAAGAAGCTGAAGGTTGCCCAGCTGAGGAATCTCAGGCTAGAGGTTCGAGAGAAGCTGACGGAGAACAACCGAGCACAAGTCAGGATTGGATACCAGTGGTAGAAGTTCCTGAAGTATATTACAGAACGAGAAATCAAACAAAATTGGAAGAAATTGAAGAAGATCAGATATGTGAAGAAGAAACAGTTCAGGATCAAGAAGAAAAGATAGTAAAAGATCCTGAACTAAATCAGATAGGGAAAGAAAATTGGACTAAAAATAGTGAAGATTTAATAAACTTTGAAAAGGGACAGACAGGTTTAGAAGAATCAGGTCAGGCTGCAGAAGTTCACAGTGCAATAAGCCCTGATCAGAAGCAGTTAGATCAAGAAGAATTCACTAAAGAAAAAGGGGTTAATACAAATGAACATAAAGAAATAAAAAAGGAACAAAGCCAACATCTTGAAAGTCATTGTGGAGCTACTGAAGAGAAACCAATCAGACCTGAAAAAGGACAAACAAAAGAGGCAGTAATCAAAGAAAACAAAACAGTATTATGCAGTGAAAATAACGAGATCTCTGAAGACGTAAACAAAGAAACAGTGCCAACAAAGAAAACAAGAAAAGGAGATCATTGGCCAAGTGTCATTAAAAGAGTAAAATACCACATAACAACCAGAAGTGAAGATCCAGAACAAGTACCTGAAGTGACAAGTCAAACTGAACAAGAGAAAAAGTCAGGAAAAAGAAAAAGTAAAAGACTGAGACTTGTGAATAACAAATTCAAGGGTCCTGACTGGACTTATATCATTCTTGAAGATTTTGAAAGCTCAGAGTCAAGTGACAGTGGTGGCGAAGGAACAAGTGCAGAACTAACATACGAAGAAGAAACAAGACCACCCTGACTAAACAAAAGAATCATCTAAAGAAAAGAAGAAGAGATAAGAAGAGAAATCTTCCTTGTCGAAAAATGCCTGATGATAGAGTTACTGGGAGACCAAAACGCAATTGTTGTAGGAGATGCTGTGCAATCTGCATATGTAGTCTAGTATTGGTGCTTATAGTATGGTTAGTCCTGATTGTAGCAGTTCCTTACCTTATGATAATAGATAAGAAGATAAATAATGAAACTAAAGGGAGGACAGCAAACATGAAGGGCAGTAGAGTAGAATTAATGGCAGAAGATGAGGCAGAAATTCATCATGAAATAGCTGATAACGACACTAGTTTAAATGTTTTCACAAAGTTATTGTTTCAGTATGTAGACACAATGGAAGTTAGTAATTGTTATGTCTGTATGAAGTTACCTGAATCAGTAGCGGAAGGATTAACATACCATCATTTACCACTGACATATGGCATCTCATGTAGTGTATTAACAAGTTTATTTTATAGAACAGGTAGGCTACAGTATTATTATTCAAACTTAGATGTGATATTTTCTGAGGTTCCGATTCGCAAGAGTATGAACCCAGTGCTTAGTAGTCAAGACGCACAGTTTATGGGAGAGTTTTTCTTAACTATGAAATCGATAGACATAACACATGCACATAGACACAATCTAACATGTTCTTTACTAGAAGAAGAAAAGATATTTTTGAATTTAGTAGAAGATAGAAGACATGATTTTCAAAAGAAAGCTTCAGAGCATAAGGCTCAGTTGCCACCTTGGGCGGAGAAGGAAGGGAGTTATACACCTAGAAAAGCTCAAGCTGCAATGGCTCTGGATTTCGTAAAGAAAGGGAAAATTTGTCTTCATAGGTTAAAGACTGATTATAACAATGTTTTCATCGGTACCAGTGAATGTGAACACAATTTTTTAATTCTGGGAGGTTGGGGACTCAAAGGAGGAACAGATTCAGTTTTTCCTGGAATCTATTATGTATGTGGGAATAAGGCTTACTTTAGGCTTCCTGCAAGGTGGTATGGAAGTTGTTATTTTGGAATAGTTTTTCCAAAGATATACCACATAAAAAGAAACACTGGAAGCAATGAAAACAATAATGAGTTAATACGTAGTAAAAGAGCTAGTTTTTCAGAAATTGTAGGTGATATATTTGGTGCATTGATACCTTCAGTGGGAATAATTCTGAACTCAAGGAAAATATGTAAATTGTCTACAGTGGTTGATCGTATATCAACGGATACTGCTGGAGGTTTTCTAATGATTAATACGGAGATGGTTGCGATTAGATCTATGGTGATGCAAAATCGACTTGCTCTTGACATTCTATTGGCAAAAGAGGGAGGAGTCTGTAAATTATTGAAGACGGAACATTGTTGCACTTATATTCCTGATAAGAGTGCAGAAATTGGAACGTACATTCAGAACATAACTAAACTTGAGAAAGAACTTAAACCACTGGAAGTTGATAGTGTATGGGAAAGATTGACAAATAGTATATCGTCAATTGGAACATGGTTTGCTAATATAGGGAAAGGACTTATAGGTCAAATATTAGTACCCTTAGCGGGGTTAGCAATAATAATTTTAGCAATAACAATATGGTGCAAATGCTGTAGAAAGAATGGAACATATAAGATGACAGGAAAAGGAAAGAAGAGAAAACTAGAGGAAATCGAACTAGAAGAATGGAGAAGTGATTTATACAAGAAATTAAAAGGAGACTGTAAGAATAGAAAAAGTAAAAATGAGAATGAAACGAATTGCTAGAAGTTGGCATCTGATTGAGGGTAGTATTTTGATGGCTCAGAAACGCCATCAGAGAGGGGATTGATGGAGCAAGGTTTCAAAATTGAAACTTGCTTGTATGCAATCTTCCTCATAGTATTAATTTATTAAACTTGTACTGTCAATACTAATCCTTGCATTCACAAACACAAAAGTGATAGACGCTTGCCTATGTGTTTTACTAATGAATAACGCTTGTCCATAAACCAAGATGGCCGCTAAAAGCGCGGGACTTTATTGCGCATGTCGCAACCTGATCACATGGTGTGACGTCTTTCTTTGCTTGGTGGGAAACTTCTGCTTCTGCGCAGTGTGCACTAAAATGGCTGCTAAATGTTTTCACATGCTTAAGCTTGCTCTCATGTCATTATTAAATTGTCGTTTTCTTAACGCTACTAATGCAGGGTAGTATTATGATTAAATGGGAATAGAGTTAGGGAAAGTGGGTATACAGTGAAACTTTTTATTTGTGATTTTAATATTTCCTTCTTGCACTTTTAGTAATTCGTAAACTTGGGCCTGGGTTGGTGTCTTGAAACTCGAGAGACAGATGGTTCTGCGCATGTGTCCTGTATGCCTGCCAAGTGAAGTCAACTTGGACGTCTCCCAAGGCCACGACCTATTGGCCGAAGATGATGTACCCAATGTTTCCGGCGGATAAAATTGTTACTTTTCTCCTGTAAAATGTATAACATTTGTCGTGAGATGGGTGGGAAATAAAGCGAATGTATTAATTTGAAGGGGTGGGAACGTAAAGACAATAGGCTTCACAATTTAGGCCAAAATTGACATGGTGCGAGAATCAACCCCTGTCCCTGTCCAATCAGAAGTAGTGGTCCCATATTTTAGCAACATTAAGGGGAGGTACATGGGCGTAGAAGGGTATAATAGAATATAGCATTAGTAAATTAGTCAGAAGAGCATGCGTTCACGAAGAACAGGCGTCCATACTGCCAGAGCGCTCTCAACTCCAGACTGCCCAGCTGATCGGTTGCTGACTGAATTCCTGTAAGGAAGAGGTCCTGAGGAGGGGGCGGCGGAGTCCATTAGACGGGAGAATCGAGAGATGTCGAGTATCAGAGAGGGGAACGGCGCAGGCGTCGTTGTAGAGAGGTTACCGGTCCTGTCCTGATCCTGGAAGAAGTCTTTGCTCTTCATCCTTCCTGGGTCCTATCTTTTCAAACTCCTTGGCCAAGGGGCTTGGTTCTCGCATTTAGGTAACTATACTGCAACCTTTAGTTGCGCTGCTGTCTCTATCTTCTCCTCTTCCTTAAACACCGTCATTTATTAGCAAATCATTTCTATGCTTTTTCTTGGGTATTTCAATCAAGTACCGTGTTTTCTGTATTTTACTCTGCTAAAACTTTAGATAAACATTTTAAAACTTCCTGACTCAGTGGTTATTTCAGGATTATGTATTATAATGAATATCACTCATTTTAAACTTCCCAATTAGCAAAGGATCCATTGGTAAGTTATTACTCTTCAATCAGAAGGTAATTGGTAGCAGGGATTTTTGATAAAAGAGTACATCTGACACCCAGCGTAAGTATTAGTGTAGTGTGAATGTATGGGCCCAAATGAGTTTATGGTGTATGAATGCCGTTGGCTAATATTGCGCTGGATCACCAACAACTGACAAAACATTAAAAGGACAAATAGGGAGCTAGGGTAACGGTTAGAAGATGATCCAGCTGACAAGGAATGATAATCCTAGTAGATTTCGAGATAGGGTAGAGACAATAGGATAGCAACTACAGGACTCATTCTTTATCAAAGGTTCCTTGATCTGATTTAAGTTGAATATGGTGCAGTCACACTGCAAACTTATAATTGTAAGTTTGGCAGTTGCTGTTACAGTCTCCATGTTTGAAAGGCTGTTGGATGTTCACTTGCTGGGAGGGGATAACTCTCATTGTCCAAATAATTTCACTTTTGCTCCTATAACCAGACCTCCTTTGCCGAAGAATAAGGTTGCAGACCTCCTACAGTATGAGAGTGTATACAGCTATAATGTTTATTATCTGATGTTATCTGAGTATGTAAAGGTCATGGAGGTTGAGGATTGTTTCGTTTGGTCTTATCTTCCTGCCTCAGCAGCTTACTTTTATCTACCTTTGTCCTACTCTTTCTCTTGTTCTGTCTTCTTAAATCTCTTTTACAACTAAAATACAATTCAACAGTTTTATTCTGATTTTGATGATTCTTTAAAGAATGTACCTATTGTCAGTGGAGAAAATCTATCTATGGGCTTCTAAACACATTTCTCACCCTCACAAAGGGTCAAAATCAAGGGATCAGCGTGAGTATAAGATGAAATTCTTTACCCCTGTGACTAACATGAGCACTACTAATCATAGCTTGCATGACGTAACCTGCAAAGTTAACCAAGATGAAAGGATATTTGTAGATGAGTTGAATGAAAGAATAAAATTAGATGAAGAAAGAGGAGAAGGTAAGACGAGTGCAGAGCATGTTATTAGGAAAGGTAAGGAGATCTTAAAAAACCAACCCCTATGTTAAGCATTGAAGCCACCAAGAAGGGAGAATTGTGCATGATATGACAGCCAGAAGGGAATGAAATAGTTGAATGGCTGGGATGAAGTGAGTGTGAACATAATTATTTAGTAAAATGGAACACTTTTTCTAATCTAGACATCAGCATTAAGGGTGTTTACTATGTAAATCGGCTTATTTCCAACTACCGCACAATTGGCTAGGTAGCTGCTATGCAGCATAAGTTTTCCCTAGACCTATCATACTAATGAGTTAGATTTTCCTCTTGAGAACTATATTAGGTGAATTATTGCGAAGCTTTAAGCAGATTCTTAGCAATATTTTTGGAGCACTTATAGCCTCCATAGGTGTAGCGCTAAATTATGTGAAGATTAGAAAACTGTCTACTTTAGTTGATTAACTTGCTGTCATAAGGTTTCTGCACATACACAGAGCTATGCACAGGATAATGGGACCCCGGAATACAGTGGTTTGCCACCATATACCGTAGCACCCAAAAACCCCAACCCAACTAGCTTAGCATCCCATTAGCACCCAAGTACCAATGATTGGACAACCCAGAACACGGTATCTTTATCTCAGGACTCGCAGAAGCAAGAACACTCTTTCGTCACTCACTCGTACTTGTCCACAAGGTGCGTAGGAAGAGACACTGGATAGGTTAAAATGTTTATTCCAACTTACGTGCTCTAATGTACAGTACACGTGTCAGTACTAATAGCATAATGCATATGACTAATATAAGCAGCATGGTTACAATTCCATAGAATACAAACGGGGAAAGCATCTCAGAGCTCAGTGGATAAACGTATAAATAACATTACCACCCTCCCCTTGCAGTAAGATAGTTTATTATAATAATAGAAGACCTCTGGGCTTTGACTAGCGAACCCCCATACCTCAGTCTCTAGATGCAGAATTACATCAGCAGGACATCATAGCTCTTCTCACTGAAAGGGATTTCTCCAAGTGTGTTAAGCGCTAGTAAACCACAGTATTAAAAGCACACCAAATTCTTCATGGCAATTGCACCTAATGTTATGTCTGGGTGCGCGAGACTGGCCATATCAGGAAGAACCAAAATACATTGTTATGTGACCTTGTACATGTTTGTGCAGACTGAGCCCAAAAAGGTGAACAACAGAAAATGCAGACAGTGCAAAAGAACTTGGCACGAGCAAAGGGCGAGGGAGACCCGGCTCAGTGTAACGTGCGCAAAGAAAAGCAGCATGGCAGCCAGGCCTAGGCCAACATAACAAGGCAGGTAACAATCCACAAGACACCCTCCCTGGCCAGTCCGGCGGCCAGGACAGAGGCCCATCAGAGGACAACACAGCCGTTGGAGCACAGGGAGCGCCCAAACGGCGAAGGGCAGGTCAATCCATGAAAGTGTAAGTGCAGAAAAAGCCATACCCTCCAAGAGTTCATCATTGGAATCGTCAAAAAACATAGATGCCATCCAATCCATGAGATCAAAGAGCAGGAATGCTCCTCAGCAAGGGGAGCATCCAGAAGCAATGCGGGACAGCTTGCGTGATAATTGAAACAGCTTCGTTGTAGGAGATCCTGGGCAGCCGCCCAGATATCCCATTGCGCCAAAATCCCCAGTGCAGCCGCACGCGCCATACAGCCAGCAACGGAACAGTCCTGTTCATGGGCCTCTAAGGGACCCATCAACTGAACAAAATCCGGAACAGACAATGACGAATTGGAGAGGCAATAATCCAGAGTCCAGGTAAAAGGACAGCGGATACAAGTCATCACAGGTTGCACGCAAGTGAAATACGCAAAGCGAAATGAAAGAGAATATGACACACTCAGTGTCGCCAATGGCAAGACACCAAAACCAGCCAAAAGGCGCTCACGGAGCAGCTGGAGGCGTTCTGGATCGAGCAGGTCCCATCGGGGAGCAGCCATTGCGCAGAAAGCAAATTAAGAGCAAGACACCAGCCGCTAAAGCGAGGATCAATGGGAAACCGCCAAAGACGCTGGAAAAAATAGAATGTATGAATGCTGGGATGACACCAAAAATAGTTTGGAAGGAGGACACCAAGCCCGACCCCACGACCTTAAAAAAGTGTACTAGGCCTTCGGTGTTAGATGCGTTAAAAATACGATGTATTAACTCCCCAAAATGTTGGGGGAGATTAGTGTTTAAAAGGGCCTGTATTTCACTGTGGGTACTCGCCACCTGGAGAATGAATGTCTCCCGGGCGGACGTGAGCATAACTTCCTCGTTCAATAATAGTGCCTTTATTCTGCTCAGTCTATTGAAATCTGCCTCCATGGTAGGGATGGAAGGCCAAATAGAGATATCAACCTTGCCATGAGGGGGAGGAAAAAGCACATTTTTGCAGCAGACAACCCTGTGCGAAACTGTTACAATGTAAGGAATGCCAGCCTGCAGGCCACAACAGTTTTCGTTATTTAAAAGTAAATAACTACCATTGGAAAGGAGAGTGAAAGTAGGAGAAATAACAGGAGCAGGAATACCTTTCAGCACACAAGCAAGATTAGGAGCGGAAACGCTACATGAGCCATGCAATTTAATGTGTTTACAAATAAGCGAATGACCCATAGTCGAGTCGCAGTACTCCCCGTGAGAAAGACTTCCTTGCCGTCCCGAAGGCATTTATACATGAAAGGCAAGGACCAGAGTTCATGCAGGAAAGCACTGCCCAAGGGCCGGTAACGGCCCACAGGATAATGTTTCATGCACGAGTCAAATTCAAACAAGGAAAAAGGTAAAGCGATAACCCCATGGACTAGCCATACAGCAGAATCGAGTTCTGCAACAGAGAACGGCAAAGGATCCATCTTTTCGATATGTAATAGAGTGTAAGTTGCATCTTTCATGGACATAAATTGCTGTTTGTCAGTTAAGTTAAAAGGTAGAAACAAGGCAGAGGTGTTCAAAAATGCCAAGGCACTTTACCTAACTTAAGCGTTTGTAAAGTCCATGCAAACTGCATAACTGAGCGCAATTGATTCTGACCATGATATAACACAGAAACATCATCTTGTACAATATCGACAACAGAGGACACAATATTCTCTAAAGTGTAAATGCGAGAAGACAGGGTATTAATACTATTGTCAACAACAGCAAGCACCTTTTCCATATTTGCTTGATCTATTTCCCGAAGACGGGAAGCAGCTTCAATTTGTGATAGCTTCCAGAGTTCATTATACGTTTCATAAATGAATCTCTTAGGTCGGGGACCACGAGGTCCCAAAACAAAATCGGACAGATCAATATTGCCTGTAAGGAGGGACAAATGTTGTTTAACAGAATCAAGGGACGAATGTTGCAGCCATTGTTTGCATAATTTACCAACAGAATAGGTAGTGACAGTACGGGAATCAGTAAATCTCGGATCAGGCCTATCCTGTGTGTAACTAGCTCCTGAGTCGTGAAAACGCATTTGACATGCATTTGATGATGTAGGCCATACCAACCAGGGTGACTGAACTAGCTCAGAAACATTAAACGAATTATTTTGTAACAGAGCCTGCAGGGACACGAGGGACATATTGAATCGTGAGCTTTCATTGGGAAAACTCGACAGGGATGGTATTGATGGAGTATTCAATTGTTTAGTGGTTGCTAAGCCCCAACATGTAGTCTGATAGATGGAGACATTGAGGAACATAATTTGTGTAGGGATGAGGCAAGCACGGTGTAATGCCTCGGTTCCCTGTACCTGCCATGGCTTGGAGCCCCAAATAGATTTTAAATCCACTGTATTATCCCAGTACTCATAACCACCCACAGCTAGGGCACTTAGAAAGGAACCTGAATAAAGCAATTTGGTGTGTGTTAACATAATTTTCTGAGTTGATGTGTTTATAAGTCTAAAATAATAGGATGCAGGGTTCGACCGATTAAAATCAGTAAAATAATTAAACTTATTTCGAAGAGTTTGAGAGCTACCTGGCAAGGGGTTTGGGCAATGTTCCCATTGGGTATAGTTAACAGAACTACGCAGGGCACTGGGCTTATGGAGAAAATGATTACCCCAATGTTGGTAACAATACAAATCGGCATAATTAGCAGAATTCATATATAAATCTTCAGCATTAAAAGATGCATAATATTTTAAATCGGCAAACAATGCTTCAACGGCATGCACATCCCAATCATCAGAATGAATATTATTTTGTACTACATCACCCATTGAAACACGAAGGACATTAGGTACATTAATAATTTCCGTCGGACCATGGATTTGATAGTTCACTGCATCCCATACGATGCCATCAGCAACTGGGAAAGCTGAAATGTTCACAAATGTGTGGTCACGCTTCATGATGTGAGACGAGGAATGAGGAGCCAAAGTTCCAGAAACATAGTCTACAGCAGAGCGTTCAGGTAAATAGTGACCATTAATTAGTAGAAAAACACTGTGACAAAGCCAATGGACATGAACAAAAAAATCAAGAAAAGTACCAACCAGATGTATGTCCAGGGTGGAATCAAAAAATTGTCTCTAAACCAGGATATAAAAATACTGAACTTGGATGGAACTTTTGAAGATGTGGAATCCGAATCAAAGGAATAACGAGTCGGACTTAGTGGCGATATTGGTTGATGTGCCACCGATTCAGATGCAGGATAAGTATACTCGTCCTCGTCGATGTTGGTGGAGAGTTGGGGATCAATTATAGTTTCAGGCAAAGTAGAGGATTCAGGCAAATCAACCATCTCAATTACAGCATCAGCGATCGTTCGCGCAGATGGACTATGAACATATGTCCGATAAATGGCAGGACAAGAGACCGCTGGTGTGACACTATTCAGGATCGCCCAGGCGCTGTAGCTTGACATTTTCAACTGAGATGTATCTGTTCTCTTTGCGACCAGGAAGCGGTGGTAAAATGACTGTACGTGTTCCCTTCAGGCCAAGAACTGGAACCGGTGCACGAAAAGAGGGGCCAAATTCTTTTTGTTTTCAACCTTCTCTCGAACCAGTTCTCCAACTTTCGGAAGCCAGCCGGCTACCGGAATCTGCAACGCAGGATCTGTGGCTGAAGGCAAATGTGTAGTTGCAAGTTTGTCTCGGGCTTCTTGTAAGTCCTGTAACATAGCAGAATGGTTATCTACATCAAACTTGGCGGATTGCGCCGCGATGTCTGGACCCTCAAGGTCAGGCACAAACATTCTTATGCCAAAGAGCATTTCGTATGGGGTCCGCCCACCCAGAGGTCTTCTAGGGAGATTATTAAGTGCACGCTGAACGGTATACAAATGGGCCAGCCAGTTCCTGCCAGTACCTATAACCCTAGCTGTTAAGGATTGCTTTAAGTCACGGTTCATTCGTTCAACGATAGAGTTGCCCTCAGGCCTATATGGAGACGAAAATTTCACCCGCACCCCAAGCGAAGCCATTGCATCCTTGTAAGCCCTAGAGGCAAACGCTGGACCTTGGTCCGAATGGAAGGTGCCGCATGCGAAAATTCCCACAAAGACACGCAAATCCCTGATTACATTTCGGGCGTCAGCACTCCGTTGTGGCCAGACCCAGAGAAACCGTGTGCACGAGTCCACTGCCACTAAGATGTATTTATAGGCAGTGTCTGATGAGAATGGACCGCAGTGATCCAAGTAAACACACCCAAAGGGTCTGTTAGCAATGCAGAGCGGTGTTTGTGGTGGACGTGTTACAGTGGAAGGCTTAATCTGTTGACAAACGTCGCAAGAAAGCACAAAAGCACGGGTGTCTTTATATAACCCATGCCACCAATAACGCTGCTGCAAGATGGAAACCGTAGCTGACACACCTGCATGAGCAGAAGCCATGCCTTCGTGTGCAGCTGATATCAAGGCACTCCTGCGGTCCGCGTTGGGGATCAGCCGATCTCCAACGTCAGGTATAGTTACATAAGGAACCTGATCGGGACTTAATGTGTAAGAATACTTGGAAGGGAAACCTGTAGGGTAATTATTACCTTCCTTGGTTGCAGCAATAGCTGCTAATATAACAGGGTCTATTTTAGACATGGACCTGGTAACCGCTGCTACTGAACACGTGACTACTGCTGAACGGGCAGCCTCATCTGCCAGATCGTTACCAATAGCCTGTGCGCCCACCCGCTGATGGCCTAAGGTGTGAACCACCTGTGTGAGGGGCAGACGTTGTTGTAATTCTGCCACTCGAACCCAAAGCATTTTATGCTTAATTGTGCTCCCTTTTGTGTCCTTGTAGTCGTTTTTCGACCAGAAAAACAGATTGTCATTGTAAGACTGTACACAGTAGAAGAATCACATACAATAAGAGTTGTCTCATCCTGAGAAGCGAACTCAAGTGCAAGTAGCAATGCATGCAGCTCGGCCAATTGTGCGGTACTATCTCCAAGTGTGCGAGTGTGCACTACATAGGATTTGAACGTTCCATTTACAAAGGAACCCGCAACAATAGCACATGCAGCTGAATAAGCGTGCTTGGACCCAGTGGCCGGTTGCGCCGAACCATCGGTGTAGATCACACATTTGTAATCCTCAAGCGGTAGTAAAAACAAAGGAGGAGGATGAACGAATTCATACTGCAAAAACTCCTGAGTCTGCAGAGAAGAATCAAAAACAAAAGTGACGTCCGAAGACGTCAAGGATGTAGCCCATTGTATCCAACGGGGATGCATTGCTTTTGAGTTCGGTACACTTGCCTTTGTTACTGCCTCTAGAGCAGGACAGGGTGTTACCACTAGAATCCGCTTTCCCTGTGCCAGTGCGCGTTCTTTTAGAATCGCCATTTGCACTGCAGTTAGAACTTTTTCGACAGATGTAAAGCGCAATTCAGCGGAAGTGTACAGATGTGACTTGTATGCGATGGGTACTGTATCACCTTCATTAAAGGTTAAGTATGTGAATCCCACCGCCCCGGAATTATTCTAATCACCAGGTTTGTGTGGTTATCACGAGTCAAAAGATATTTAGACTCCAAAAGGTCTGTCTGCAAAGACTGCAGAGTTGAGGTATGCTCAGGCAGCCAGCAAGACCTTGAATAAGTAGGTTGTATCAAAGCATACAAAGGCTTGATACGCTGGGCATATTCGGGAATGTAAGTACGCTCGAAATTCAGGAACCCCAGCAAAGACTGAAGTTTCTTCAGAGTATTTGGGGGCACAAATGTGCAAATTTTTCCAAGAAATGGGGGCTAAGCCCTTACCTTCGTTATTGAGCTCATAGCCCAAGAACAGAACGGTAAATTCAGCAATGTGTGACTTAGCAAAGTTAAATTTGTAACCCTGCTCCGCGAATTCAAGAATAATGCGGTCCACACGGGACAAATGCTGAAATAATTCGTCGTCCGTCAGATAGATGTCATCTACGTACGAACATGCGTCTTGATCAATGTCATTTAACAAAGAAACAACACGGGCGGCGAATATACCCGGACTATTTTTGTAGCCCATGGGTAAACGCCGGAACTGGAATAATTTACCACCGGAAGTGAATGCGGTCCATTGACCACTCTCCGGGGCTAGGTTGTGCGTGTAGAAACCGTTTGAAAGGTCAAGTGTCGTTTTGTATTTTTTACGAACAAGACTGTCTACAAGCGCAGAACTGTGTGTATTTTGCACCGCAAAGTTCCGACAATGAGTATTTAAATGCCGGTAATCCAAAACTAAGCGGTACGATCCATCGGGTTTAGAAACCACGAAAAGGGGATTATTCATAGGTGATACACATGGTTCAATTACTCCCTGATATTCCAACTGTGTCAGAATTTCGGAGACGGGGCCTTTTGCCTGCCGTTTGATGGGATATTGGGGTTGTGGCTGCAGTAGTGACCGCAAAGGTATTGCATGAGGAGGTGATTCTTCATCCCATCCCACATGGTTGCGGTATAACGCTGGTGCCAGGTACACAGCCCACTCAGCTGCAAGTGCTTCAGCTTTGTCTTTTGGGACATGCCGTGAAAAGCTTGGAAGGATTACCTCCTCTCCTTTATGTGCAGCTAAAACGAATGGGGGTGGCCAATCCACCTCTGCTAACAAAATGTCATATGAAGAGGTTAGATTTTCCCAAAAATCCCTTTTATTTCATGCGGTATGTCACCTTCAATTTGTATGACTATGTTGTAAAGTCTGTCAGGGGGTGCCACTCTCATGTCAGCTGTCTCTACAGTAACGAATGTTTCAGTTGCTGTCGCCTCCATATGAGGACGTAGCGCCTCCCGCACTATGGTAACTTCCGCGGCGCTGTCTAGGAGGGTCACTGCCCACGTCCAATTCTGGAGTCTCGTTCTCACGGTCTGAGGCATATTTCGCTGTGACAGCGGCAACTTTTTTCTTCTGAAATTGCGGTCGAGGAAGATGAAAGTCTTCTGCTTTCCCTCTGACTTGTTGTCGAGGTTGGTCTCGCTCCTGGGAGCCTCTCGGCCCCTTCCTCTATCTTGCCGTCCTCCTCCACCAGCCTGTGACGACGTCTGGGCCTGTGAAGAACGAGGAGAACGCGTATCAGAGCTCTGAAACCTTTCTGGTGATTTAATCCTTGACCTATCACGTAAATCATAAGTACGTTCAGAAGAAACCGAAACTGGGGAAGCGCCTCGACCCCGGCTTCTTTTGTTGCTTACCCTGTTTTTTCTGTCTCCAACTCTTTTAGTGAAGACTGGTTTATCATCTTTCTCAGATGTACTTTTTATTTGTGTAACTTGTGTTTGCGATTGAGTTTGCATTTTTACAAAAGGCTTGTTGCCTAGGCTATTTCTTCCAATTGTTTTATAAGCCCGGGCTATTATTTTCGGTAATTCGCGAGGCCTGTCCAACTCTGGGACCAAAGCCAAAGCATTCGCTACTTGAAAGTTCATAGCATCGCCCTTGACATTTCCAAGGATCAGCTCAGCTACTACATCAAACACTCCCACTAGTCTCATCCCTAATTCCACAGCCGCTTCAGGGCCATGTTCATCCTGTACTTTTTAATTACAGAGGGTAGAACCGTCATGGAAGGAGTTCCAAAACATTTTGAATAAACTGCTGCGAATACCTTACCCCAGTTTTCACATGATGTCAAATCGGGGATTATGTCTTTTGGCAAACTTATCGTGAGGATGCGGTGTTTATCTACTGGGGATGTATGGGGAAACACTGCTTCTATCTGATCGAACTTTTCTGCAAGCCAGTAAGGATAGTCGTCCTTATTTTGTGGACGTTTGCCCATCACAGAATTTACCATGACAGGACTAATGGTCACTCCAGCGGCTATAGCTGGTTGGCCTGCGACTACAGGAGCAGCTCCATGTAGGCTACCTGTAACGTATGTCACTAGGGCTCGATGCACTCGTACCAATTCGGTATGCATAGTGCGCAGTTCCGCAAGCGGTAATGCCAGATAATTTGGATGCGGGGTATACCCGGCCAATATAGGCCAAGTGGCCCCCTCAATAGATAAGGGGCCTAAACGAACTGCGGTAGTTGGTTGTGGTAGGGCGCCATTAAACCAAACCCGGTGCTGCCAAGCCGTGAGAGGTACTTCAAGTTTAGTATAGGGTCGATAGGCAGCAGGAATAGCGGTGGGTTTATATTCATGAAACAGTTTATCACCTGCATCCACCGCCTCAAAAGTGATCCAAGTGTAAAACACTTCAAAGTGATAAGCCGCATCGGCTTGAGCCACAAAGACCAACTTGACCCCAGTATCGGGCACTCCATACACAGCTAAGTGGTCTCGGAGTGCTCTCGACTATGTGCAGCTATCGCCACACCAGCCATGACCAAACAATTATATTCGACAACCTAACAGGGAGCACAAAATGGGTTTTGTATGTAACCTTTTTAATAACTTCAAGCTTGAAAGAACCTATAAAACGATCAATATAGGAGGTATCACCGTCACTTACGCCTCCGGAAGCGTACGCGAGGGGTTTGTGGACAAGCACAAGTACTACTCAAGCGTCTCGCAGATAAGCTGCCCCACGGTGGTCGCGCCATGTCATAAGGTTTCTGCACATACACAGAGCTATGCACAGGATAATGGGACCCCGGAATACAGTGGTTTGCCACCATATACCGTAGCACCCAAAAACCCCAACCCAACTAGCTTAGCATCCCATTAGCACCCAAGTACCAATGATTGGACAACCCAGAACACGGTATCTTTATCTCAGGACTCGCAGAAGCAAGAACACTCTTTCGTCACTCACTCGTACTTGTCCACAAGGTGCGTAGGAAGAGACACTGGATAGGTTAAAATGTTTATTCCAACTTACGTGCTCTAATGTACAGTACACGTGTCAGTACTAATAGCATAATGCATATGACTAATATAAGCAGCATGGTTACAATTCCATAGAATACAAACGGGGAAAGCATCTCAGAGCTCAGTGGATAAACGTATAAATAACATTACCACCCTCCCCTTGCAGTAAGATAGTTTATTATAATAATAGAAGACCTCTGGGCTTTGACTAGCGAACCCCCATACCTCAGTCTCTAGATGCAGAATTACATCAGCAGGACATCATAGCTCTTCTCACTGAAAGGGATTTCTCCAAGTGTGTTAAGCGCTAGTAAACCACAGTATTAAAAGCACACCAAATTCTTCATGGCAATTGCACCTAATGTTATGTCTGGGTGCGCGAGACTGGCCATATCAGGAAGAACCAAAATACATTGTTATGTGACCTTGTACATGTTTGTGCAGACTGAGCCCAAAAAGGTGAACAACAGAAAATGCAGACAGTGCAAAAGAACTTGGCACGAGCAAAGGGCGAGGGAGACCCGGCTCAGTGTAACGTGCGCAAAGAAAAGCAGCATGGCAGCCAGGCCTAGGCCAACATAACAAGGCAGGTAACAATCCACAAGACATTGCAACTAATACTGTGGGTGCATTGACTGTGATTAGTAAAGAATTGCTTGAAATGAGAGCTATGATTATGAAAAATTGCCTTGCATTTGACTTGCTCCTCGCAGAAGAAGGCGGAGTTTGCAAAGTCATTCATACTCCAGAATCCAGTGCATACATTCCTCGTATAGATAAGCAACTTGGCAGTTATATTGCTAACATTACAAACATAACGCATGAATTAACTAACCTGGAAGAAACAGGTGCATGGGTGGGATTAGGATCATTCTTTAGCTCCATTAGTAAGGGGCTTGTTAAGATAGGAGAGTGGCAGGGTAGTGTAGGAGGAATAATTTTTAAGTTGCTATTAACCCCTCTTTTGATCTTACTAATCGGAATTGCATGTGTGCTCATCTTCTTGAAATTTTGTGAGGGAATTTCATCACTGAAGGGAATCAAATGAATTGAGGGTATAAGAAACTATCAGCAATGAGAGGAGAAAGAGGAAGAGACTCGATGTCAAGGTTAAAGAAATGCAAAGCAAGCTTTAAGACATCTTAAAAGATCTAGGAGAGAATTAAGCAGAAGAATCCAAAATTGATGACTGATGTGTTGTAATAAAGAATTTGGGTGATGAGTAAAATCATCAGGGATGGGTTGTGAGCGTTGATTTTTATGTCAATAAAAGAGCGCTCCGAATTGAGCTTGTGCTAACATTACTTTGTGTTTACACTGTCCTCCATCTTGCCTGAACATCACAATATATCACTAGATGACTATTGCTGATTCTATTTCCAAACAAAACTCGTCTACTTTTCATTTGAATAAGCAGAAAGTGTTCTTAGAGAAAATGTCCTCGTAGTACTGAATCAAGGACAGCTCTTACTGTCCAAGGCTATGTTAACAATGTATCAGCATAACTAGACAGCTAAGACTGTGAGAATGGGTGAATCTCAATGTACCCCTATGTTGTGAGAATTTATTCTGTAGTAAAATGTTTCTTCTAGAATGTTTCCTTGTATTCCCACAGAATGTATTAACTTCTTTGTCTAAAGCACTGTATAAGAGTGTGGATTTTGCTAGCAAGAGAGACCCCCTATTCCTCATCTGAGAAGGGAAATTTATGCCAGATTTCATTTCGAACTGTTCTGAGTTCTTTGTGCTTATGATTTATATGCTTGGCTGCTAAACTTGCTTATGGCACCTTTTCTGTATTTTGCCGATTAATTCTTATATAAAGCATTGAAAAGAGAATCGATGTGTTTCATTCTTATAAGAATGTTTTCCTAACTAAAGAGACGGTTCCAGTCAGGGAGCACCAAAGTCCGTTTCAAGACTACACCGCTCCCGATTCTAGATGTTCGTGTGTCCTATGATGATTAGATTTGATATAGATTTCTGCACTATAACTGGTGACTATATATTATCTACTGGCGGTCGCCAGTAGATAGTTATAGTTAGGACCTATTTTCCATAGGAAATCCGCAACATTCTATTTGAAATAACTCTTGCGTCGATTGACAAATCTTCGTGAAATTTTCAAACGTTATGGCCCGCTCTGGTCCGCTCCTACCCTGAAAGTTTCGGGGTGATTCGTCAAGCGGGGGCCGAGAAAAAAGCCCGAACTGCTGAACGGAATTACACCAAATTTGGCAAAGAGGTAGTTCTTGGTTCAGAAAGAACCCTTTTTGTTAAATGGTGTAAATCCGTTCAGTAGTTGCTGAGAAAATCAAAAGTAAAATCACATATATATCTATGGCCGCGTAGGGTCCGGGTACCCTCCCGATCATGAGCTGCATGCTAATTGGCTTTCAAGTGGCTGTCAACACTCCAAATCAGGAAGTGTTGGCAGCCATTTTGTCCCTCGGTAGAACCGAGGCACAAGAAACAAGTGCGCAAAACGCACAAAGGGGGCAGGGTAGAAACACCCTGACCCCCTAGGTCTAGGACCCCCTGGGCAGAAAAAGCATTTTTTTTTTTAAATCGGCGGGATGCGCTTAGGGTGCGCGGATCCCGCCGATCAAAATCGAAGCGCGGTCTCCGCGCTTCGATGCTAATTTGCCCCCGGGTGGGCCAAGTCCCGGGGGCATGCGGGGGTTGGTTTTAATTTTATGTGGGGGGCCTCTAAGGCACCCAAGCCCCGGGGACCGCCACCCCCGGGGCTTTTAAAAAAAATGGTGCGGGAGGGCTCTCCGCCCTCCCACAGCCCCGGGGACCGCCACCTCCCCGGGGCTTCTTTTTTTAAAAAGATTGACCTGTGTGGGGGGGCCCCCCACATGCTCCGGGGACCGCCACCTCCCCGGGGCACTAAGAAAATACATGTGGGGGTCCGTTTCGGACCCCCGAAGCCCCGGGGACCACCACCTCCCCGGGGCTGTGCAATTGAAGGGAGGGGGGCCGTGCGGCCCCCCTCCTGGAGCCTGTGGTGGCCCTGGGGATCGCCACCCCCCAGGGCCGGCTCCTGCAGTGTCCTGGGGTGCCTACCCCCGGGACACTGCTGTTTGCAATGGCAGGACGGGAGCCTCGCGGCTCCCGTCCTGTGATTGCAAACTTGCTTTGCTTCATTGAAGCGAGAGCAGGGAAACCTGCTCTCGCTTCAATGAAGAAAACCAGAATTGCTTTTCCATAAGGGGAGCTGCATGTCAGCAGCTCCCCGTATGGAAAAGCAATGCCGGCTCCCGCAGGACGCGGGGAGCCGGCGGGACCGTGCGGGTATTGGGGACCCCCCCACGGTCCCCAACGAGTGGCCAGGCCCCGGGGGATGGGGTCCTCGGGCCATAGTGGCACGGGAGGGGGGCCACGCGGCCCCCTCCCAAAAATGTAACTAAAATTTTTTAAAAATACAAAGGCCGGCCCCAGGGGATGGGGTCCCCGGGGCCATAAGTGGCCTGAGGAGGGGGCAATGCAGCCCCCTCCATAAGTTTTATTTAAAAAATAAAGAAGGCCATGCCCCGGGGATGGGGTCCCCGGGGCCGATTAAGGCCTCGGGAGGGGCCACGCGGCCCCCTTGCAAAATTAAAAAAAATAATAATAATTAGAGGGCAGGCCCTGGGGATGGGGTCCCCAGGGCCAATAGATTAGAAAAGAAGGGGGCCACACAGACCCCCTTCTTAAAAAAATTAATAAAAAAGACCGGCATCGCGCCGGAGGCCACGCCCCTGCTTGCAGCACTCTGCAAACACGCCCCCTGGCGCGTTTGCAGAGGGGGAACGAATTCCCCTTGAATACTGGGGGTCCCTGGGGGCCAACTAGCACACCAGGAACCTCCAGGATGCACCAGGGGGCTGCGTTGCAGAGAGGTGTACATAGGCCACACCCCTTTTTACACCTCTCTGCAACGCAGCTCTGTGGCGCTTTTTGGACGTACATGGTGGGCTAGTTGGACTCCAGGGACCATCAGGATTCAAGGGGACTTAATCCCCCAACCCTAAAACGCGCCACGAGGCGCGTTTGCACAGTGGTGAACGGAGGGGCGGGGCTTCAGGTGACATGTGTGCAAACAGGCCCGTGGCGCTTTTTAAGATGGGGAATTAAATCCCTTCAATCCTGAGGGTCCCTGAGGCTAACTAGCCCACCAGGTACGTCCAGAAAGCGCTACAGAGCTGCGTTGCAGAGAGGTGCAAAAGGGCGTGGCCTCTGAACACCTCTCTGCAACGCAGCTCTCTGGCGCATACTGGAGGTATCTGGTGGGCTAGTTGGCCCCTAGGGACCCTCGGGATTGAGGAGGAATTAATTCTCCAACTTAAAACGCGCCACAGGGCGTGTTTGCAGACATGTCACCTCAGGCCCCACCCCTTCCTTCACCATTGTGCAAATATTCCTCTAAAATCAGCCGAACTACGAATTCCGATTTACTCACCTGTTATCAGGAGTAACCCTGGGTGTAGTTCGCGAAGTAGCGCTACGCGGAGCTACGCGAAGCGCACTACGCACTATGCGAGCTACGCGTAGCACTACGCGAACTGCGTAGTGCGCTGTTCGCGATGATTGCACAGTGCCGGATGCTTGTCCGCACTGTGCAATCATTGAAAACGGCATCTTGCACAGTGCAAGCTGTCTTTTACTGCCGCTCGAGTAGATTTTTACTCGAGCAGCAGCTTTCTCAACACGGACTGGTAGTTTCTCATCGCGAGCGGTCGCGAGCATACGCGACCACTCGCAATGAGAAACCTGACCTCCCCGCGTTGAGAATCTCGCCGGGAGGTTTATTTTCCACGCTCGCGATCGGCAACTTGATGTTGCTGATCGCGAACGAGGAAAAAGTCTCGCCGGGATGTCATTTTGCTTGCTCGCGGTCGCCAACTTGACGTTGAGGACCGCGAGCAAGCAAAAAATGACCGCTGCACTACGCTACGCTACGCGTGTTTGCACTGTGCTACGTGCAATTCGCGTAGTGCGAAGTAGCACAAACTTCGCAAACTACGCGAGCGTAGCGTAGTGCTTTGCCCACCCTTAATCAGGAGAGACCTCAGTGCTGCATCTTTGGGCCCAGTACAGATCCTGAAAAGTAATTCTAACCGTACTTACCAGTAACTTGAATTTCCTTCCATAGGCTAACATTGACTGGTTTCACTTGGAAATTCTTCTAAGTGTGGAGTTTTGGAACTTTATAATATTCCTCTAAAATCAGCCGAACTATGAATTCCGATTTACTCACCTGTTATCAGGAGAGACCTCAGTGCTGCATCTTTGAGCCCAGTACTGATCCTGAAAAGTAATTTTAACCGTACTTACCAGTAACTTGAATTTCCTTCCATAGGATATCATTGCCTGCTTTTTGCTGAAAACGTTTCTGTGTCGATTTTTGAAACGTACAAATATTCCTCTAAAATCAGCCGAACTACGAATTCCGATTTACTCACCTGTTATCAGGAGAGACCTCAGTGCTGCATCTTTGAGCCCAGTACTGATCCTGAAAAGTAATTCTAACCGTACTTACCAGTAACTTGAATTTCCTTCCATAGGATATCATTGACTGGTTTCACTTGGAAATTCTTCTAAGTGTGGAGTTTTGGAACTTTATAATATTCCTCTAAAATCAGCCGAACTACGAATTCCAATTTACTCACCTGTTATCAGGAGAGACCTCAGTGCTGCATCTTTGAGCCCAGTACAGATCCTGAAAAGTAATTCTAACCGTACTTACCAGTAACTTGAATTTCCTTCCATAGGAATCCATTGACTGGTTTTCAGCAGAAAAGTTTCAAAGTGTCGATTTTCACAAACTACAAATATTCCTTAAAAATCGCCTGTATGACTTAAACGCATTCTTTCAACTGTTTACAGGAGATGCACCAGTGCTGGATCCAGGATCCACCACTGAGTAAGAAAAAGTAACGATAACACTACTTACCTGCTAAGTGAATTTCATCCCATAGGATAACATTGGTGATTTTATTTGAAAAAGTTTCTAAGTGTCAACTTTTAAAATACAATAATATTCCTTAAAAATCACTACTGTAACCAAAATGCTTTTACTCAACTGTTTACAGGAGATGTCCCAGGACTGAATCTAGGATCCAGTCCTGTGGTTAGAAAAGTAATCCATAAAGTAACTAATTGCATTTAACTAGAAATTCACATTGAGCTCAATGTTGCATTGTGTTTGAAATTGTGTTGCCCATTGCAACAACTGTAACTACTGTACTTAAAAGTCTATTGCCTATTTGCAAAGTATTTAAACTAAAGTAATTAATTCTGAGAAAGTATATTTTGTAATGTAATGTATAATGTAATTATAATGTAATTTAAAAAATAAAAAAATAAAAATAAATAGTTTAAAAAAATGTAGTAAATCAGTATGAAAAAAATAAATATAACAATTAATACATTTAAAAATTGTCATTTACAAAACCTTTGAAATTCATTGAAAAAAACCATAGGTTTGAAGCACGTTACAGTTAGGAATTAGCATTTAAAAAACCTTTGAAATTCACTGAAAAAACCATAGGTTTCAGGCACGTTATAGTTAGAAATTAGCATTTAAAAAACCATTGAAATTCACTGAAAAAACCATAGGTTTCAGGCACGTTATAGTTAGAAATTAGCATTTAAAAAACCTTACAAATTCACTGAAAAAAACATAGGTTTTAGGGACAGTTATAGTTAGTTGGACATTGCACTCGTAGAAAAACCGTGAAATTCCCCCGTTATAGTTAGTTCAGCTAACTATGACTCGCGCCCCCGCAATGCACGGCTGATGACGTCACATATTACATCACTCATGACATGGTCAGTGACATCACTGATGACATCACTGATGACATCTCAAATGACATCACTGATGACATCATCCATGTGATAATTTCATGCATCTTCTCACACCCTAATATAACTTTTGATACACCCACTCTAAATTAAAGACTGCCATTCTCAAAACCATAGACACTCCAACACCAATAACTACATACCCACTCACTGATTCTTAGGTCTACACACACATCCACTCACTCACATGTACAGTCACTCATACTTACGGTCACTTAGTACAGGACTATCATATGCACTCATACACCTATATAGACACTCACACACCGCCACTCATCCATAGAGGTACTCACACACCTAGTCAGTCATGCAAATAATTAATCACACTGCCATTTACTCACCTATACAGTTATACACACACCAGCTCACTTACTCATACAAATACTAGCACATTCTTACGCTCTTATACAATCACTGATACAAGCACACACTCATCCATACAGTCACTCTCACAATCACACACTCTCGCTTATAGCTATTTATATACTCCAACACACATATATACTGCCTTTCACATATGTAGTTACTCACACATGTACCACTGGGACATACATTCACTCACTAACACACTCTTACACACACTTACCCACCCATACAGTCTATCACAGATGCACTCTTGAAACCATCCACCCAGTGAATCACCCACTCACACATCTATGCACAGAGTCGCACACACCCCACCCACACAAACACTCAGGCATCCATACAGATACTCAGACAACCAATCAATAACTCATATAGACACTCATGTAGCTATTCACAAACCCATGCAGCCACTTACACAGCAACAGACAGACGGATACAGACATTCACCCAGTTTAGTCACTAACCCATGCATTCAGTAAGATACGTTTAATCACTCACTTATAGAGTTAGTCATGCACCTACTAAATCATCCATACAGACACTTATACACCCACTCATTCTTCAATACGCCTTTCCCTATATATATTAAAAATATTTCAACTTTACAGAAACACACAGTCACTGGATGATGTCATCAGTGATGTCATTTGAGATGTCATCAGTGATGTCATCAGTGATGTCATCAGTGATGTCGCTGACCATGTCATGAGTGATGTAATATGTGACGTCATCAGCAGTGCATTGCGGGGGCGCGAGTTATAGTTAGCTGAACTAACTATAACGGGGGAATTTCACGGGTTTTCTACGAGTGCAATGTCCAACTAACTATAACTGTCCCTAAAACCTATGGTTTTTTTCAGTGAATATATATATATATATATATATTCACTGAAAAAAACATATAACGGCCGAATTTCTCTGGTTTTGTACGAGTGAAATGTCCAACTAACTATAACGTCCCTGAAACCTATGGTTTTTTCAGTGAATTTCAAAGGTTTTTAAATGCTAATTTCTAACTATAACGTCCCTGAAACCTGTAGTTTTTTCAGTGAATTTCAAAGGTTTTTTAAATGCTAATTTCTAACTATGCCTACAGAGGTAGGACATGTGCAGAAAGAGGAATAAAGGTGCAGAAAGAAGCAAGAGAAATGCAGAAAGAGGCAACAGAAGTCCAGAAAGACGAAGAAAGGTGCAGAAAGAAGCAAGAGATGTGCACAAAGAACCAACAGAGGAGCAGAAAGAGGCCTTGTTGCAAAGTCATCCTGTGCCCCCAACTTTTTGCTGACGGATATTGGTGGTAACTGACTCTGACTAACCAGGCCCGGAGCCAGTGCTATGCTGAAAGACACTTAGAATACAGTGAAAACACCTACATACACTAGGGTATACTATGGGTTGGGGTACCCCTGTGATTGGCATGACCTTCCCTGTATGGCCCTAGTACATAATAGGGCAGGGGAATTAAAACTACCTCTAACTAAGAGGTGCAGAAGGAGGCAAGAGAAGTGCAGAAAGAAGCAACAGAGGTGCTCAAAGAGGCAAGAGAGGTGCAGAAATAAGCAAGTGAAGTGCAGAAAGAGGCAAGTGAGGTACATAAAGAGACAACAGGGGTGCAGAAAGAAGCAAGACAGGTGCAGAAAGAAGCATGGAAAGTGCAGAATGAAGCAACAGGGGTGCAGAAAGAGGCAAGAGAAGTGCAGAAAGAAGCAACAGAGGTGCAGAAAAAGGCAAGAGAACTGTAGAAAAAGGCAAGAAAAGTGCAGAAAGAGGCAAAAGAGGTACATAAAGAGAACAGGGGTGCAGAAAGAAGCAAGACAGGTGCAGAAAGAAGCATGGAAAGTGCAGAATGAAGCATCAGGGGTGCAGAAAGAGGCAAGAGAAGTGTAGAAAGGAGCAAGTGAGGTACAGAAAGAGCCAGCAGAGGTGCAAAAAGAGGCAAGAGAGGTGCAGAAACAGGCAAGAGAAGTGCACAAAGAGGCAAGAGAGTTGCTGAAAGAATCAACAGAGGTGTACAAAGAAGCAAGAAAAGTGCAGAAAGAGGCAAGTGAGATGCAAAAACAGGCAGGAAGGGTACAGAAAGAGGGAAGACGAGTGCAGAAAGAGACAACAGGGGTGCTGAAAGAAGCAAATGAGGAGCAGAAAGAGGCAACAGACGTGCAGAAAGAGGGAAGAGAGGTGCAGAAAAAGGCAAGAAAAAGTGCATAAAGAGGCAAAAGAGGTACATAAAGAGACAACAGGGGTGCAGAAAGAAGCAAGACAGGTGCAGAAAGAAGCATGGAAAGTGCAGAATGAAGCAACAGGGGTGCAGAAAGAGGCAAGAGGAATGTAGAGAGAGGCAAGAGAATTGCTGAAAGAAGCAACAGAGGTGTAGAAAGAAGCAAGAAAAGTGCAGAAAGAGGCAAGTGAGATGCAAAAACAGGCAGGAAAGGTAAAGAAAGAGGAAAGACGAGTGCAGAAAGAGACAACAGGGGTGCAGAAAGAAGCAAATGAGGTGCAGAAAGAGGCAACAGAAGTGCAGAAAGAGGGAAGAGAAGTGCAGAAAGTACAAGAGATTTGCAGAATGAGGCCAAGAGAAGTGCAGAAAAAGAAAGAAACGTGCAGAAAGAAGCAACAGAAATGCAGAAAGAGGCAAGAGAGGCGCAGAGGGAAGCAAGAGTGGCTTGCACACCATTAGTACCAATTTAACACCCACATTTAGCAATAAGTAACAGGTGACCATTCTAGGTTTGCAAAGAGCCTTCCACCACGTTGTAACACTTGTCGCTGCATTTTTGGTAACGTTTGACATGTTTCAGCTAGAAACAAGGCTTTTTTTGTTCAAATCTGCAGATTAGGGTGCAGATGATGAATTATGTGGCTAATGCAGAAAATGTATAATTGTGTGAAAGTCGGTGGAGCCAAACAATTCCAGTGGCCCTGCTCATATCTCTGACTAGGTGCACAAGTGCTCCTCAGTGATTCCATCTTTTTTTGTCTCACTGAGTTCATACTTGAGCTTCTATGGAAACGAGGAAGACTAAACCTGAGGTTACCACTCCACAACACAGACTACCATACCACATAATTACTCTCCATAACACATAATCCCAGTCTACATAATTCCTATACACTAAATACCACATACTTTCTATCCACATAATTTCACTCCACAACATACCACATAATTCCACTAAACACAACGTACATCCACTCCACTCCAAAAAACATTAGTAAAAAACTTTTGCATTTACAACGCCAATAGCTCTAATTCTCACAAATGCAAAACCTATTACATTGCAAACACTTCTTTAACTAGTAGTCGCGTTTGCAGAGTGGTGGAGAAAGGGTGGTGGGCCTCCGACCAGCGCTCAGGAATTCCGGTGCGTAGGGCTTACAGGAGGTACCAGTAGGGCTTCTTGGCCCCCAAAGTCCCTCAGGAGTAAATTGGACTTCATCCCCCATCCCGTAGTCTGCCAGGAGGTGCGTTTGCAGAATGGTGGAGAAAGGGGGGCATGGCCTCCGAAGACGTCTTAGCAATCCCACTGTGCGGGACTTACTGGAGGTACAAGAGGGGTAGTTGGCCCCCAAGGACATCCTTGGGGGCCAACTACCCCTCCTATTACCTCCAGTAAGTCCCACATAGCAGCATTGCTAAGTTCGAAGAGCAGGCCACGCCCCCTTTGCCCACCACTCTACAAACGCGCTCCCTGGCGTGCTCTTGGATGGGGATTGAAGTCCCCTTCACTGCTGGGGGTCCTTTAGGGGCCAACTAGCCTACCTCTTACCTCCAGTAAGCCCCACAAAGTGGGATTGCTGAGAGGTGGACAAAGGCCATGCCCCCTTTCTCCACCACTCTGCAAACGCGCCCCATGGTGCGTTCTAAGTTGGGGGATTAAGTTCCCTTGAATACTGAGGCTCCTGGGGGCCAACTAGCCCACCAGGTACCTCCAGTAAGCGCCGCACAGCTGGATTGCAGAGAGGTGGTCTGAGGCCACGCCCCCTTTTTACACCACTCTGCAAACGCGCCTCTTGGCGCACTGCTGCTCGGGGATGAAGTCCACTAGTGTCCTGAGGTCCTCAGGACACAAGAGGACCTCATCGCCCCACCACCAGTGCGCCAAGAGGCGTGTTTGCAGAGTGGTGTAAAAAGGGAGTGGCCTCGGACCACCTCTCTGCAACACAGCTCTGTGGTGCATACTGGAGGTACCTGGTGGGCTAGTTGGCCCCCAGGGACCCTCAGCATTGAAGGGGACTTAATCCCCCAATTTACAACGCGCCAGGGGGTGAGTTTGCACACTTGTTATATCAGGCCCCGCCCCCTCCCTGCACCACTGTGCAAACGCACCCCCTGGCGCGTTGTAACTTGGGGGATTAAGTCCCCTTGAATCCTGAGGGTCCCTGGGGGCCAACTAGCCCACCAGGTACCTCCAGTAAGCACCACAGAGTTGCGTTGCAGAGAGGTGGTCCGAGGCCACGCCCCTTTTTACACCACTCTGCAAACGTGGCTTCTGGCGCACTGCTGCTCATAGGATGAAGTCCACTTGTGTCCTGAGTAAGGGTGGGCAAAGCACCACGCTACGCTCGCGTAGTTTGCGAAGTTTGCGCTACTTCGCACTACGCGAATTGCACGTAGCACAGTGCAAACACACGTAGCGTAGTGCAGCGGTCATTTGCTTGCTCGCGGTCCTCAACGTCAAGTTGGCGACCGCGAGCAAGCAAAATGACATCCCGGCGAGACTTTTCTCGTTCGCGATCAGCAACATCAAGTTGCCGATCGCGAGCGTGGAAAATAAACCTCCCGGCGAGATTCTCAACGCGGGGAGGTCAGGTTTCTCATTGCGAGTGGTCGCGTATGCTCGCGACCGCTCGCGATGAGAAACTACCTGTCCGCGTTGAGAAGCTGCTGCTCGAGTAAAAATCTACTCGAGCGGCAGTAAAAGACAGCTCGCACTGTGCAAGATGCCGCTTTCAATGATTGCACAGTGCGGACAAGTATCCGGCACTGTGCAATCATCGCGAACAGCGCACTACGCAGTTCGCGTAGTGCTACGCGTAGCTCGCGTAGTGCGAAGTGCACTTCGCGTAGTGCTACTTCGCGAACTACGCCCAGGGTTAGTCCTGAGGTCCTCAGGACACAAGAGGACCTCATCGCCCCACCAGCAGTGCACCAGAAGCCGCATTTGCAGAGTGGTGTAAAAAGGGGCGTGGCCTCAGACCACCTCTCTGTGGCACTTACTGGAGGTACCTGGTGGGCTAGTTGGCCCCCAGGGACCCTCAGGATTGAAGGGGACTTAATCCCCTAATTTACAACGCGCCAGGGGGTGTGTTTGCACACTTTCTATATCAGGCCCCGCCCCCTCCCTGCGCCACTGTGCAAACATGCCCCCTGGCACATTGTAAGTTGGGGGATTAAGTCCCCTTGAATCGTGGAGGGTACCTGGGGGCCAACTAGCCCACCAGGTACCTCCAGTAAGCGCCACAGAGCTGCGTTGCAGAGAGATGTAAAAGGGGCGTGGCCTCGGACCACCTCTCCGCAACGCAGCTCTGTGGCCCATACTGGAGGTACCTGGTGGGCTAGTTGGCCCCCAGGGACCCCCAGTATGCATGGGGAATTAATTCCCCAACTTACAACGCGCCACGTTTGCATTGTGGTCGAGAAAGGGGGCGTGGCCCCCCTCCCGGGCCACTTCTGGCCACGGGGACCCCATCCCCCGGGGCCTGGCCTCTCTGCTGGGGACCATGGGGGGAGCCCCAATGCCCCCACGGTCCCGCCGGCTCCCTGCCTCCTGCGGGAGCCGGCATTGCTTTTGAGCAAGGGGAGCTGCTAACATGCAGCTCCCCTTGCTCAAAAGCAATCCTGCTTCGCTTCAATCAAGCAAAGCAGAGTTTGCTAGGGCAGGGCAGGAGCCGTGCTCCCGCCCTGCCCTAGCAAACAGCAATGTCCCGGGGGTGGGCACCCCGGGACAGTGCAGGAGCCGGCCCTGGGGGGTGGCAGTCCCCAGGGCCATCAAGAGCTCCTGGAGGGGGCCACGCGGCCCCCCTCCCAAGTCTTTAAAGCCCCGGGGAGGTGGTGGTCCCCGGGGGTCCATAACGGACCCCTGAATTTGAATATTAAGTGCCCCGGGGAGGTGGTTGTCCCTGGGGCAGTGTGGGGACTTGAGCCCCCCACAATAATTATTATTTATAGCCCCAGGGAGGTGGTGGTCCCCAGGGCTCGGGGGCCCGCAAGGCCCCCCTCCCATTTACATGAATGCCCCGGGGAGGTGGCGGTCCCTGGGGCAGCATGGGGGGTTGGGACCCCCCCAAACATTTATTAAAGAAGCCCCAGGGAGGTGGCGGTCCCTGGGGCTGCGGGGGGGCAGCGTGCCCCCCCCGCATTCAATTTAATAAGCCCCAGGGAGGTGGCGTTCCCGGGGATGCGGGGGCCCCCGCTCTCCCCTGCAAATTAATTGGTGAGTGCCCCCGGGACCTGGACCACCCAGGGGCTTTAAAAAACGAAGCGCATTTTTTAAAATTTTCTCGCCCGAATTCGCGACCCCAGCGCGAATTCTGCCGATTTTTTTTTAGAAAAAAAATGCACAGGGACCCCCTGAGCAGGCCTAGGGGGTCAGGGTCTTTCTACCCTGCCCCCTTTTCTTGTTTTTTAACCTCTGGTTCACTGTTTTCTTATGACTCGGTTCTACTGAACTGGGAACGTCGATTTTAGAAAATAAACGGTTCTTCAACCATCCTGCTGTTGGTGTGTCTTTGCATAGGGAATAGAAGTTTTACTGACTAGGAACGTCGATTTTAGAAAATAAACGGTTCTTCAACTGCCCTGCTGTCTGCGTGTCTTTGCCTCAGGGCGAATTTTGTTGGGATTTGATTGCGGTAGCCTGGCCGCAGAAGACGCGCCACCATGGGACTCATAGCATGGGGCCAATGACTTGAAAGGTTTCGAGTCATATGAATGGCACAGCGGGGAAGCAAACAATATACCGGCCATCCCAGCTCGGAGCCCACTGTGGTGATGTATATTGACAAAGATTTTGCAGTAGTACTGAACCCACTGGGGGACATTGCTTGCTCGGAATTGAATACTACAGGTACCAGCATGCATTTCATAGAAACTTACCTGTGAGCCCACTGGGGATGAATAAGGAGCATGCGGTTAATGGCGCCTGTGAGAAGTTTCGCAGTACACTGCATGTTCTCCTCTGATGAAGGAGCTGCTAAGCCCCGAAACGCGTAAGGAATAGAAGTTTTACTGAACTGGGAACGTCGATTTTAGAAAATAAATGGTTCTTCATCCGCCCTGCTGTTGGCGTGTATTTGCCTCAGGGCAAATTTTGTTGGGATATATATATATATTCACTGAAAAAACCATAGGTTTCAGGGGCGTTATAGTTAGTTGGACATTTCACTCGTACAAAACCATAGAAATTCCCCCGTTATAGTTAGTTCAGCTAACTATAACTCGCGCGCCCGCAATGCACTGCTGATGACGTCACATATTACATCACTCATGACATGGTCAGTGACATCACTCATGACATCACTCATGACATCACTGATGACATCTCAAATGACATCACTGATGACATCACTGATGACATCATCCTTGTGATAGAGTGGCAGACCTCCTCTCACCCTAATATAACCTTTGATACACACACTCAAAAATACAAACTAACATTTTCAAAACAATGGACATACCAATACCAGTTACAACACACCTATTCAGTAATTCCAAGATCTACACACACATCCACTCATTCACCAACAGTCCCTATACAGTCACTCATACATGTACTCACTCATCATATGTATTCATACACCTATACATCCTGTTACACACCGCCACTCATCCATAGAGTTACTCACACACATAGTCACACATGCAAACAAAGTATCAAACATCCATTTACTTGCATATACAGTTATACACACACTACCACACTTACTTCTACAGAAACTTACACATACTTACTCTCTTAAACAATCACTTATAGAAACACCTACTTATTTGTACAGGAACTCTTCCAATCTCTCACTCTCACATATACTCACTTATATACACCAATACTCACATATACTAGTTTAAAACATATGTAGTTACTCATAAAGACACTATTTAGACAGTCATTCACTCACTAACACACCCATACACATACTCATCCACCTATACAGTCCTGCACACATGCTGTCTTCAACACATACAAACAGTGAGTCACTCATTCATGCATCTATGCACTAAGTAATACCCCCACCGAACCATACAGACACTCAGACACTCATACTGATACTCAAAAACCAACTAATAACCCATATAGACACTCATGTAGCTACTCACCAACCCATGCAGCCACTTATACACAAAGTGAGAGACTGATACAGATATTTTCATATTTAAACATTATTCACTAACCCATGTATTCACTAAGATACACTTAGTCAGTTATACAATCAATTTTACAAAACAAAATCATCCATTTAGACACTTATATACCCATTTATTCTTCCATCGACCTTGAGATATACATATATAAAACATATTTAATTTTCAGAAAAACACACATTCACTGGATGATGTCGCCAGTAGATAGTTATAGTTAGGACCTATTTTCCATAGGAAATCCGCGACATTCTATTTGAAATAACTCTTGCGTCGGTTGACGAATCTTCGCGAAATTTTCAAACTTTATGGCCCGCTCCGGTCCGCTCCTACCCTGAAAGTCTCAGGGTGATTCGTCAAGCTGGGGCCGAGAAAAAAGGGGGGTCCCAAAACGTGTTTTCCCCATTCATTTTCCCATAGGAAACTTTAGACACGGCTACAGCCCGAACTGCTGAACGGAATTACACCAAATTTGGCAAAGAGGTAGTTCTTGGTTCAGAAAGAACCCTTTTTGTTAAATGGTGTAAATCCGTTCAGTAGTTCCTGAGAAAATCAAAAGTTAATTCACATTTATATCTATGGCCGAGTAGGGTCCGCGTACCCTCCCGACCACGAGCTGCATGCTAATTGGCTGTCAAGTGGCTGTCAACACTCCAAATCAGGAAGTGTTGGCAGCCATTTTGTCCGTCGGTAGAACCGAGGGACAGAAACAAGTGCGCAAAGCGCAAAAGGGGGCAGGGTAGAAACACCCTGACCCCCTAGGTCTGCTCAGGGGGTCCCACAAGGACCCCTGGGCAGAAAAAGCATTTTTTTTTTTTTTAAATCGGCGGGATGCGCTCAGGGTGCGCGGATCCTGCCGATTAGAAAAAAACCCAGAAGAAACAAGTGCGCAAACGCACAAAGGGGGCAGGGTAGAAACACCTGACCCCTAGGTCTGCTCAGGGGGTCCCACAAGTACCCCCTGGGCAGAAAGCATTTTTTTTTTTTAAATCGGCGGGATGCGCTCAGGGTGCGCGGATCCCGCCGAGAAAAACGAAGCGCGGTCTCCCGTGCTTCGTTGTTAATTGGCCCCTGGGTGGGCCAAGTCCCGGGGTCATGCAGGGGTTTCTTTTTAATATGTGGGGGGCCCCCCAAAGCCCCGGGAACCGTCACCCCCGGGGCTTAAAAAAATAATGGTGCGGGAGGGCTCTTTGCCCTCCCGCTGCCCCGAGGACCGCCACCTCCCCGGGGCTTCTTTTAAAATGTTTTAACCAGTGTGGGGGCTCCAGCCCCCACACGCCCCGGGGACCGCCACCTCCCGGGGCACTAAGAGAATTTAAAATGGGGGTCCGTTTTGGACCCCGAAGCCCCGGGGACCACCACCTTCCCGGGGCTTTCTAGATGTGGGGAGGGGGGCCACGTGGCCCCCCTCTTGGAGCCTGTGGTGGCCCTGGGGACCGCCACCCCCCAGGGCCAGCTCCTGCAGTGTCCCGGGGTGCCTACCCCCGGGACATTGCTGTTTGCAATGACAGGATGGGAGCAAATTGCTTTTCCACAAGGGGAGCAGCATCTTAGCTGCTCCCCATGTGTAAAAGCAATGCTGGCTCCCGTAGGACACGGGGAGCCGGCGGGACTGTGGGGGGTTTGGGGACCCCCCCACAGTCCCCAACGAGAGGCCAGGCCCCGGGGGATGGGGTCCCCGGGGCCATAAGTGGCCAGGAAGGGGGGCCACGCAGCCCCCCTCCCTAAAAAAAAAATAAAAAAAATATTTAAAGGCCGGCTCCGGGGGATGGGGTCCACGGGGCCTTAAATGGCCTGAGGAGGGGGCCACGCAGCCCCCTCCAAATTTTTAATAAAAAAAGAGGGCTTGCCCGGGGGATGGGGTCCCCGGGGCCAATACAGGCCCAGGGAAGGGGGCCACGCGGCCCCCTTCCCGTTTTTAAATTTTATTAAAAAAAAAAAACTCCTCAGGCCCCGGGGGATGGGGGCCCCGGGGCAAAAAGTGGGTGAGGGAAGGGGGGCCACGCAGCCCCCCTCCCAATCAAAAAAAAAAAAGACCCGCATCGTGCCGGAGGCCCCGCCCCTCCCTGCAGCAGTCTGCAAACGCGCCCCTGGTGCATTTTATGAAGGGAAGTAATTCCCCTTGAATACTAGGGGGTCCCTGAGGGCAAACTAGCCCACCAGGAACCTCCAGTATGCGCTAGGGGCTGCGTTGCAGAGAGAGTACAGAGGCCACGCCCCTTTACACCTCTTTGCAACGCAGCTCTGTGGCGCTTTTGGAAGTACATGGTGGGCTAGTTGGACTCCAGGGACCCTCAGGATTCAAGGGGACTTAATCCCCCAACTTAAAACGCACCACGGGGCGTGTTTGCACAGTGGTGAAGGGAAGGGGCGGGGCTTCAGGTGACATGTGTGCAAACAGGCCCCGTGGCGTGTTTTAAGATGGGGAATTAAATCCCCTTCAATCCTGAGGGTCCCTGAGGGCCAACTAGCCCAACAGGTACGTCCAGAAAGCGCCACAGAGCTGCGTAGCAGAGAGGTGTAAAAAGGGGTGTGGCCTCTGTACACGTCTCTGCAACGCAGCCCCCTGGCGCATACTGGAGGTTCCTGGTGGGCTAGTTGGCCCCCAGGGACCCTCATGATTCAAGGGGACTTAATCCCCCAACTTAAAACGCACCACGGGGCGCGTTTGCACAGATGTCACCTCAGGCCCCGCCCCCTCCCTTCACCATTGTGCAAATATTCCTCTAAAATCAGCCAAAATACGAATTCCGATTTACTCACCTGTTATCAGGAGAGACCTCAGTGCTGCATCTTTCAGCCCAGTACTGATCCTCAAAAGTAATTTTAACCGTACTTACCAGTAACTTGAATTTCCTTCCATAGGATATCATTGCCTGCTTTTTGCTGAAAAAGTTTCTAAGTGTTGACATTGACTGGTTTCACTTGGAAATTCTTCTAAGTGTGCAGATTTGGAACTTTATAATATTCCTCTAAAATCAGCCGAAATACGGATTCCGATTTACTCACCTGTTATCAGGAGAGACCTCAGTGCTGCATCTTTCAGCCCAGTACTGATTCTGAAAAGTAATTTTAACCGTTCTTACCAGCAACTTGAATTTCCTTCCATAGGCTAACATTGACTGGTTTCACTTGGAAATTCTTCTAAGTGTGGAGTTTTGGAACTTTATAATATTCCTCTAAAATCAACCGAACTACGAATTCCGATTTACTCACCTGTTATCAGGAGAGAACCCAGTGCTGCATCTTTTAGCCCAGCACTGACCCTGAAAAGTAATTCTAACCGTACTTACCAGTAACTTATATTTCCTTCCATAGGAATCCATTGTCTGGTTTTCAGCAGAAAAGTTTCAAAGTGTCGATTTTCACAAATTACAAATATTCCTTAAAAATCGCCTGTATGACTTAAACGCATTCTTTCAACTGTTTACAGGAGATGCACCAGTGCTGGATCCAGGATCCAACACTGAGTAAGAAAAAGTAACGATAACACTACTTACCTGCTAAGTGAATTTCCTCCCATAGGATAACATTGGTGATTCTATGTGAAAAAGTTTCTAAGTGTCAACTTTTAAAATACAATAATATTCCTTAAAAATCACTACTGTAACCAAAACGCTTTTACTCAACTGTTTACAGGAGATATCCCAGGACTGAATCTAGGATCCAGTCCTGTGGTTAGAAAAGTAATCCATAAAGTAACTAATTGCATTTAACTAGAAATTCACATTGAGGTCAATGTTGCATTGTGTTTGAAATTGTGTTGCCCATTGCAACAACTGTAACTACTGTACTTAAAACTCTATTGCCTATTTGCAAACTATTTAAACTAAAGTAATTCATTCTGAGAAAGTATATTTTGTAATGTAATGTATAATGTAATTACAATGTAATTTAATAAATAAAATATCTAAAAATAAATAGTTTTAAAAAATGTAGTAAATCAGTATCAAAAAAATAAATATAACAATTAATACATTTAAAAATTGTAATTTACAAAACCTTTGAAATTCACTGAAAAAACCATAGGTTTTAGGGGTGTTATAGTTAGAAATTAGCATTTAAAAAACCTTTGAAATTCACTGAAAAAACCATAGGTTTCAGGCACGTTATAGTTAGAAATTAGCATTTAAAAAACCTTTGAAATTCACAGAAAAAACCATAGGTTTCAGACACGTTATAGTTAGAAATTAGCATTTAAAAAACCTTTGAAATTCACTGAAAAAACCATAGGCTTTAGGGACAGTTATAGTTAGTTGGACATTTCACTCGTACAAAACCCGTAGAAATTCCCCCGTTATAGTTAGTTCAGCTAACTATAACTCGCGCCCATAATGCACTGCTGATGACGTCACATATTACATCACTCATGACATGGTCAGTGACATCACTGATGACATCACTGATGACATCTCAAATGACATCACTGATGACATCACTGATGACATCATCCACGTGATAATCTGATGCACCTCCTCACACCCTAATATAACCTTTGATACACCCACTCTAAATTACAGACTGCCATTCGCAAAACCATAGACACTCCAACACCAATAACTACATACCCACTCACTGATTCTTAGGTCTACACACACACATCCACTCACTCACCCGTACAGTCACTCATACTTATGGTCACTCAGTACAGGACTATCATATGCACTCTTACTTCTATATAGACACTCAAACACCGCCACTCATCCATAGAGGAACTCACACACCTAGTCAGTCATGCAAATAATTAAACACACTGCCATTTACTCACCTATACAGTTATACACACACCAGCTCACTTAATCATACAAATACTAGCACATTGTTACGCTCTCATACAATCACTGATACAAGCACACACTCATCCATACAGCCACTATCACAATCACTCACTCTCGCTTATAGCTATTTATATACTCCAACACACATATATACTGCCTTTCACATATGTAGTTACTCACACATGTACCACTGGGACATACATTCACTCACTAACACACTCTTACACACACTTACCCACCCATAGCAGTCTATCACAGATGCACTCTTGAAACCATCCACCCAGTGAATCACCCACTCACACATCTATGCACAGAGTCGCACACACCCCTCCCACACAAACACTCAGGCACCCATACAGATACTCAGACAACCATTCAATAACTCATATACACACTCATGTAGCTATTCACAAACACATGCAGTCACTTACACAGCAACAGACAGACGGATACAGACATTCACCCAGTTTAGTCACTAACCCATGCATTCAGTAAGATACGTTAAATCACTCACTTATAGAGTCAGTCACGCACCTACTAAATCATCCATACAGACACTTATACACCCACTCATTCTTCAATACGTCTTTTCCAATATATATTAAAAATATTTAAACTTTAGAGAAACACACAGTCACTGCATGATGTCATCAGTGATGTCATTTGAGATGTCATCAGTGATGTCATCAGTGATGTCACTGACCATGTCATGAGTGATGTAATATGTGACGTCATCAGCAGTGCATTGCGGGGCGCGAGTTATAGTTAGCTGAACTAACTATAACGGGGAATTTCTATGGTTTTGTACGAGTGAAATGTCCAACTAACTATAACTGTCCCTAAAACCTATGGTTTTTTCAGTGAATATATATATATATATATATATAACCTACTGGCAGTCGCCAGTAGGTAGTTATAGTTAGGACCTCGTTTCTATTCAAAAAAGCGTTTTTTCTTTTGCCAATATCTTTGGCGCCGTTTGACGAATCTTCGCGAAATATTAAAAACTGGTGGGGCGCTCCGGTCAGCTCCTATCTTGAAAGTTTTGGGAAAATTTGTCAAGCGGGGGCCGAGAAAAAAGGGGGGTCCCAAAACGCGTTTTCCCCATGTTAATTTTCATAGGAAACTTTAGACAAAGCTACAGCCCGAACTGCTGAACGGAATTACACCAAATTTGGCAAAAAGGTAGGTCTTGGTTCAGAAAGAGCCCTTTTTGTTAAATGGTGTAAATCCGTTCAGTAGTTTCAGTAGTTTCAGTATCAGTTGGATATATGTGAACAAGCCCAGGAAGTGGGCGAAACGCGTCATCAAGCCATGCAGAGCACAAGCAAATAAACGAAGAAAATGCACTCAACTGGTGTCCATATATATATATATATATATATTATCTACTGGCGGTCGCCAGTAGATAGTTATAGTTAGGACCTATTTTCCATAGGAAATCCGCACCATTCTATTTGAAATAACTTTGGCGCCGGTTGACGAATCTTCGTGAAATTTTCCAACTTGTTGGGGCGCTCCGGTCCGCTCCGATCCTGAAAGTCTCGGGGTGATTCGGCAAGCGGGGGCCGAGAAAAAAGGGGGGTCCCAAAACGTGTTTTCCCCATGCAATTTTCCATAGGAACCTTTAGTCGCAGCTACAGCCCGAACTGCTGAACGGAATTACACCAAATTTGCCAAAAGGTAGCCCTTGGGTCAGGGTCGTGCCTTTTGCTTAAATGGTGTAAATCCGTTCAGTAGTTCCTGAGAAATTTGAAAAAGAAAACACATATATATCTGGGCGGAGCCTAACCACACATGTCATCGTGAGATCTGATTGGCTGTCAGCACTTCATCCTGGAATTGCTGGCAGCCATCTTGGGACCAATATAAATGATAGTACCCCATTGAAATGCATTGTAGTGAATCGAAGATTTTGAGGGTTACCAAAAGGAGAACTATAAAGGGTGATAACAGACTTTAGTTTACATTAGAATTCATTTGTTGATGGTACCATACTAATTTCAGGAATTGTGGTGTGTTCTAAGGTGATTTTACCCTGTGAAAAACCTTCTGCTGGTATATCATGAATCATGTTTGAGAGAAAACTATTTTCACATGCTTGTCCCATACAGTTTTGGAAGGTGCTGCAGAAGCTAAAATGAGAGCATATTTTCTGTAAATTCACATTATCTTTCTCAGTCATGTGAGAATGAAGTCTGACATTCTCAGTAAAACATGTACATCCAACAAGGGCAGAGACTGTCAGTTGATTACTTTGTGTTCTACTGCAGCTTCCCAGAGTGTTCTAAAGAACAACTAGAGTGCTAACAGCCTTACTTATAACAAAAGTATGGCACACCTGAAGCCATCTTGATTGGAATAAACTGGTAACACTTAAAACATTTAATTTAAAAAGGAACAAAATGATGGGGTTCATTTTGTCATAGAAATTATGGTTAGTGCTGTAGAAAGAAAAATGAGGACATGTTTTAAGTGTAGATCTCAAATATCTTCCTGTTATATTTCAACGGGAGCAGCCTGTCAGTTGATGCCTTTGTGTTCTACTGCAGCTTCCCAGAGTGTTCTAAAGAACAACTAGAGTGCTAACAGCCTTACTTATGACAAAATTATGGCACACCTGAAGCCATCTTGATTGGAATAAACTGGTAACACTTAAAACATTTAATTTAAAAAGGAACAAAATGATGGGGTTCATTTTGTCATAGAAATTATGGTTAGTGCAGTAGAAAGAAAAATTAGGACATGTTTCAAGTGTGATCTCAAATATCTTCCTGTTATATTTCAACAGGAGCAGCCTGTCAGTTGATGCCTTTGTGTTCTACTGCAGCTTCCCAGAGTGTTCTAAAGAACAACTAGAGTGCTAACAGTCTTACTTATGACAAAATTATGGCACACCTGAAGCCATCTTGATTGGAATAAACTGGTAACTCTTAAAACATTTAATTTAAAAAGGAACAAAATGAGGGGTTTCATTTTGTCATAGAAATTATGGTTAGTGCTGTAGAAAGAAAAATTAGGACATGTTTTAAGTGAGATCTCAAATATCTTCCTGTTATATTTCAACAGGAGCAGCCTGTCAGTTGATGCCTTTGTGTTCTACTGCAGCTTCCCAGAGTGTTCTAAAGAACAACTAGAGCGCTAACAGTCTTACTTATGACAAAAGTATGGCACACCTGAAGCCATCTTGATTGGAATAAACTGGTAACACTTAAAACATTTAATTTAAAAAGGAACAAAATGAGGGGGTTCATTTTGCCATAGAAATTATAGTTAGTGCTGAAGAAAGAAAAATAAGTGCTAAAACACTACCCCCAGCACGACACCCTACACTACCCAAACATAACTGCACTACCCTAAACCCTAAAACACTACCACCAGCACGACTCCCTACACTACCCAAACACCACTGCACTACACTAAACCCTAAATATACCCCCAGCATGACCACCCACACTACACAAACACCACTGCCCTACCCTATAACCTAAAATACGACCCCCTACACTACACAAACACGACTGCACTACCCTAAACCCTAAAACACTACCCACAGCATGACCTTCTTCACTACACAAACACCACTGCACTGCCCTAAACCCTAAAACACTACCCCAGCACTACCCCCTACACTACCCAAACACCACTGCATTAACATAAACCCTAAAACACTACCCCCAGCACAACCCCCTACACTACACAAACACCACTGCACTACCCTAAACCCTAAAACACTACCCCCAGCACGACTCCCTACACTACCCAAACACCACTGCACTACCCTAAACCCTAAATCTACCCCCAGCACGACCCCTACACTACCCAAACACCACTGCACTACCCTAAACCATAAAACACTACCCCCAGCATGACCCCCTACACTACACAAACACCACTGCACTACCCTAAACCCTAAAACACTACCACCAGCATGACCCCCTACACTACTCAAACACCACTGCACTAACCTAAACCCTAAAACACTACCCCAGCATGACCCCCTACACTACCCATACACCACTGCACTACCCTAAACCCTAAAACACTACCACCAGCACGACCCCCTACACTACTGCACTACCCTAAACCCTAAAACACTACCCCCAGCACGACCCCCTACACTACCCAAACACCACTGCACTACCCTAAACCCTAAAACACTACCCCCAGCACGACCCCCTACACCACCCAAACACCACTGCACTACCCTAAACCCTAGAAAAGAAACCCCCACCCCATGCCCAATCCCCCTTACCTCTCACTCCTCATGGTTCCTCTCTCCTCATGGTTCCTGCTTCACGTCATCTCTGAGGGGCGGTGCACGTCGTTGTGAGGAAACAGAACAGCCTCTGTTTCCTTACAACGACATGGATCGTCTACATGTTTTTTAGAACGCATGGTCATTTACCATACATACCTTTACAACTAAATTTGTTGTAAAGGCATGCGTGATAAATGACTATGCGTTCTAAAAAAATGCGTAGTAATGACTTTGTGATGTACAACGCATGCGTGGTAATGCATGCGTTGTAATGGTATCGCAAAGTAAAAAAGTCGTTGTAACGGCTGTTTACCGATCGAAGCTGGCCCCTGTTCTTCAGTGAGACGTTTATTTGATTAATTAGGAGGAAGGAATGTGGTTTTTTTAACGAAAAGTGCATTCCCGGCTGTTGTATTGTGAAAGTGTCCGCGTGGCCTGGTTTCACTTCCGGTGAGAGAGTGGAAGAGTCTGTTTGGATCTAAAGGAGTTCTGTTGTTGGACGGGGCCGGCGCGACATGTCATCAGAAAACATAGCTAATGGAAAGCGTCCTCCCTGAAGTGTGGAGCAGTGCCATGAGAGGTCAACGAGTGTGCGTCCCAACGCAGTATGACCGTACCGCGTGACCCATGTGCCGCCTCCAGGGTACGGGAGACAGAAGCGGCATCGCAGGTCCTCTTGTAGACCGTTGTAGCACTAATTCTACATTTTGGTACTAGGGCATTTTAACTTCGTTGTTCCTGCCAGATACAAAGAGAAGATCCTGTGTTATTCAGTGCCCTCGTTACCTTTTTGTGGGTTGTGGTGCTTGTCACTTCGCTGCCCCGCCGGTGCACACGACTGGGCACCCCACCTCGTGTGCCATCTGCAGGGCCTCTGCCCTCGGATCACTGGTTTCGGTTTCTGGAGTGGCAACATAAACAGTTGCTCCCAAAGGACTAGCCTGAACACTTAGGTGAATATCCCCTCCACCAGCATTCCACGGAAATTCTTTCCTAGCTCTCCCACCTCAACGAGCACGGCTCCGCTCGCGACACCGTATGACGTCATCGGAGCCATAAGAGGACCTCGTCAGCGTGCTGACGTCAGTTCCACCCATTTTTTCCGTGCCAACGAGGCAAACAGGGGACCGAGACATTTTCACATGTATACATAGTATAATAAATATATATATATTCACTGAAAAAACCATAGGTTTCAGGCACGTTATAGTTAGAAATTAGCATTTAAAAAACCTTAGAAATTCACTGAAAAAACCATAGGTTTCAGGCACGTTATACTTAGAAATTAGCATTTAAAAAACCTTAGAAATTCACTGAAAAAGCCATAGGTTTCAGGGGCGTTATAGTTAGTTGGACATTTCACTCGTACAAAACCATAGAAATTCCCCGTTATAGTTAGTTCAGCTAACTATAACTCGTGCGCCCGCAATGCACTGCTGATGACGTCACATATTACATCACTCATGACATGGTCAGTGACATCACTCATGACATCACTGATGACATAATCCAGTGAATGTGTGTTTTTCTGAAAATTAAATATGTTTTATATATGTATATCTCAAGGTCGATGGAAGAATAAATGGGTATATAAGTGTCTAAATGGATGATATTTTTTTGTAAAATTGATTGTATAACTGACTAAGGGGTCGATTCTGATCTCGGCCGGTAGGGCTCCGAATTGGATTCGGCTTTACCGGATCCGATTCGGACGCCCTGTTTCCGACCGAGTCGGACGTGCGTCCGGGCGAGCGAGTACGATGCGAACGTACGCGAAATCGCTGACCGACTCGTTCGCGGGACCCAACCGCTCCGACCGACTCGCACGGACACGACTCGCACCGCGCAATGGAGACGTTCCCCGGCCGGGTAAGTACGATGCGCGCCGCGAGCAGTCCGACCGACTCGCGCCGTCCGGCTCGAAAGAGCAGTCGGAGCCGCACTTTGGGGGTCCGTGTCGGACCCCCCTGTACGCCTAGCCGCACGAGTCGCACACAGGGGGGACCCATGGGTCCCCCCTACCTGTGCGTGTACGGCGCGACCTGCTTCGACGCGTACTCGCTATAGGGGCGCCCTTGTTCGCCTCGCACCCATTGGAGTCAATGGGAGCCCGCGTACGCGTTGTACGACCAGCTTCCATTGACTTCAATGGGAGTCCGACCGAATCGAGTCCGATAGCATGCGAACGCATCGTACTCGTTCGGTCGAACTGCTAGGGTCCGATTCGGTCGGAAATCTCTCCGGGTCCGGCTCGGTCGGAGAGATTTCCTGCCCGAATCGGAATCGGCCCCTAAGTGTATCTTAGTGAATACATGGGTTAGTGAGTAATGTTTAAATATGAAAATATCTGTATCAGTCTCTCACTTTGTGTATAAGTGGCTGCATGGGTTGGTGAGTAGCTACATGAGTGTCTATATGGGTTATTAGTTGGTTTTTTGAGTATCAGTATGAGTGTCTGAGTGTCTGTATGGTTCGGTGGGGGTATTACTTAGTGCATAGATGCATGAATGAGTGACTCACTGTTTGTATGTGTTGAAGACAGCATGTGTGCAGGACTGTATAGGTGGATGAGTATGTGTATGGGTGTGTTAGTGAGTGAATGACTGTCTCAATAGTGTCTTTATGAGTAACTACATATGTTTTAAACTAGTATATGTGAGTATTGGTGTATATAAGTGAGTATATGTGAGAGTGAGAGATTGGAAGAGTTCCTTTACAAATAAGTAGGTGTTTCTATAAGTGATTGTTTAAGAGAGTAAGTATGTGTAAGTTTCTGTAGAAGTAAGTGTGGTAGTGTGTGTATAACTGTATATGCAAGTAAATGGATGTTTGATACTTTGTTTGCATGTGTGACTATGTGTGTGAGTAACTCTATGGATGAGTGGCGGTGTGTAACAGGATGTATAGCTGTATGAGTAGATATGATGAGTGAGTACATGTATGAGTGACTGTATAGGGACTGTTGGTGAATGAGTGGATGTGTGTGTAGATCTTGGAATTAATGAATAGGTGTGTTGTAACTGGTATCGGTATGTCCATTGTTTTGAAAATGTTAGTTTGTATTTTTGAGTGTGTGTATCAAAGGTTATATTAGGGTGAGTGGAGGTCTGCCACTCTATCACAAGGATGATGTCATCAGTGATGTCATCAGTGATGTCATTTGAGATGTCATCAGTGATGTCATGAGTGATGTCATGAATGATGTCACTGACCATGTCATGAGTGATGTAATATGTGACGTCATCAGAAGTGCATTGCGGGCGCGCGAGTTATAGTTAGCTGAACTAACTATAACGGGGGAATTTCTATGGTTTTGTACGAGTGAAATGTCCAACTAACTATAACGCCCCTGAAACCTATGGTTTTTTCAGTGAATATATATATATATATATATATATATATATATATATATATATATATATTATCTACTGGCGGTCGCCAGTAGATAGTTATAGTTAAAACCTATTATCCATAGGAAATCTGCGACATTCTATTTGAAATAACGTTGGCGCCGGTTGACGAATCTTCGCGAAAGTTTCCAACTTGTTGGGGCGCTCTGGTCCGCTCCTATCCTGAAAGTCTCAGGGTGATACGTCAAGCGGGGGCCGAGAAAAAGGGGGTCCCAAAACGCGTTTTCCCCATTCATTTTTCCATAGGAACCTTTAGTCGCAGCTACAGCCCGAACTGCTGAACGGAATTACACCAAATTTGGCAAAGAGGTAGCCCTTGGTTCAGTGTCGTGCCTTTTGCTTAAATGGTGTAAATCCGTTCAGTAGTTCCTGAGAAAATCAAAAGTAAAGTCACATATATATCTGGGCGGAGCCTAACCACACATGTCATCGTGAGATCTGATTGGCTGTCAGCACTTCATCCTGGAATTGCTGGCAGCCATCTTGGGACCAATATAAATGATAGTACCTCATTGAAATGCATTGTAGTGAATAGAAGATTTTGAGGGTCACCAAAGGAGAACTATAAAGGGTGATAACAGGCTTTAGTTACATTAGAATTTATTTGTTGATGGTACCATACTAATTTTAGGAATTGTGGTGTATTCTAAGGTGATTTTACCATGTGAAAAACCTTCTGCTGGGATATCATGAATCATGTTTGAGAGAACACTATTTTCTCATGCTTGTCCCATGGAGGTTTGGAAGGTGCTCCAGAAGCTAAAATGAGAGCATATTTTCTGTAAATTCACATTATCTTTCTCACTCATGTGAGAATGAAGTCTGACATTCTCAGTAAAACATGTACATCCAACAAGGGCAGAGACTGTCAGTTGATTCCTTTGTGTTCTACTGCAGCTTCCCAGAGTGTTCTAAAGAACAACTAGAGTGCTAACAGCCTTACTTATGACAAAAGTATGGCACACCTGAAGCCATCTTGATTGGAATAAACTGGTAACACTTAAACAATTTAATTTAAAAAGGAACAAAATGATGGGGTTCATTTTGTCATAGAAATTATGGTTAGTGCTGTAGAAAGAAAAATTAGGACATGTTTCAAGTGTGATCTCAAATATCTTCCTGTTATATTTCAACAGGAGCAGCCTGCCAGTTGATGCCTTTGTGTTCTACTGCAGCTTCCCAGAGTGTTCTAAAGAACAACTAGAGTGCTAACAGCCTTACTTATGACAAAAGTATGGCACACCTGAAGCCATCTTGATTGGAATAAACTGGTAACACTTAAAACATTTAATTTAAAAAGGAACAAAATGAGGGGGTTCATTTTGTCATAGAAATTATGGTTAGTGCTGTAGAAAGAAAAATTAGGACATATTTCAAGTGTGATCTCAAATATCTTCCTGTTATATTTCAACAGGAGCAGGCTGCCAGTTGATGCCTTTGTGTTCTACTGCAGCTTCCCAGAGTGTTCTAAAGAACAACTAGAGCGCTAACAGCCTTACTTATGACAAAAGTATGGCACACCTGAAGCCATCTTGATTGGAATAAACCGGTAACACTTAAAACATTTAATTTAAAAAGGAACAAAATGAGGGGTTCTTTTTTAAATAGAAATTATGGTTAGTGCTGCAGAAAGAAAAATTAGGGCATGTTTTAAGTGAGATCTCATATCCTCTTCTATTTCATTAGAAAATTCTGACATGCAGACTGAAACAATCACTTTCAATACCAGCAGCAGACTACCAGTTAACTCCCTGGTGAGCAGTAGCTTTACTCCAGTGATCTAATGAGCAACTAGAGTGCTAACATTCTGAATTTATGGCAGATGTGAGACACATCTGAATGCCTTCTTGATGGAATCAAAGTAAAAAACTGAAAGCATTTCCTACTGAGAAGACTGCAGTAAATGAAGAAATTAGGAAACTTCATAACAAAGAAGTCTTCCAAGATGGCCACCAGTGAAAAAGAGCCCAAATGTAGCACAAATATTACCCAGATGTAGCCCACATATAGCCCAATGACAAAAGTGTGCAAAACACTTTTTATTTTTAGTTTTTTTGCAGTTTTATGTAGTGCAGACTGGTCAGGTATTGGAGCATTGCATCTTAAAACATGACCCCCTACACTACAAAAACACCACTGCACTACCTTAAACCCTAAAACACTACCCCCAGCACGACCCCCTACACTACACAAGCACCACTGCACTATCCTAAACCCTAAAACACTACCCCCAGCACGACCCCTACACTACCCAAACAGCACTGCACTAACCTAAATCCTAAAACACTACCACCAGCACGACCCCCTACACTACCCAAACACCACTGCACTACCCTAAAACATGACCCCCTACACTACACAAAACACCACTGCACTACCCTAAACCCTAAAACACTACCCCCAGCACGACCCCCTACACTACACAAGCACCACTGCACTACCCTAAACCCTAAAACACTACCCCCAGCACGACCCCCTACACTACCCAAACAGCACTGCACTAACCTAAATCCTAAAACACTACCACCAGCACGACCCCCTACACTACCCAAACACCACTGCACTACCCTAAAACATGACCTCCTACACTACACAAACACCACTGCACTACCCTAAACCCTAAAACACTACCCCCAGCACGACCCCTTACACTACACAAGCACCACTGCACTACCCTAAACCCTAAAACACTACCCCCAGCACGACCCCCTACACTGCCCGAACACCACTGCACTGCCCTAAACCCTGAAACACCAGCCCCTGCATGACCCCCTACACTGTCCGAACACCACTGCACTGCCCTAAACCCTGAAACACCACCCCTAGCACAACCCCCTACACTGCCCGAACACCACTGCACTGCCCTAAACCCTGAAACACCACCCCCTTCACGACCCCCTACACTGCCCGAACACCACTGCACTGCCCTAAACCCTGAAACACCACCCCCAGCATGACCCCCTATGCTGCCCGAACACCACTGCACTGCCCTAAACCCTGAAACACTACCCCCAGCAAGACCCCCTACACTGCCCGAACACCACTGCACTGCCCTAAACCCTGAAACATCACCCCCAGCAAGACCCCTACACTGCCCGAACACCACTGACCTAAACCCTGAAACACCACCCCCAGCACGATCCCCTACACTGCCCGAACACCACTGCACTGCCCTAAACCCTGAAACACTACCCCCAGCATGACCCCCTACACTGCCCGAACACCACTGCTCTGCCCAAAACCCTGAAACACCAGCCCCAGGCATGACCCCTACACTGCCCGAACACCACTGCACTGCCCTAAACCTTGAAACACCAGCCCCTGCACGACCCCCTACACTGCCCGAACACCACTGCACTACCCTAAACCCTGAAACATCACCCCCAGCACGACCCCCTACACTGCCCGAGCACAACTGCACTGCCCTAAACCCTGAAACACCAGCCCCAGCACAACCCCCTACACTGCCCGAACACCACTGCACTGCCCTAAACCCTGAAACACCAGCCCCAGCACGACCCCCTACACTGCCCGAACACCACTGCACTGCCCTAAACCATGAAACACCAGCCTCAGCACGACCCCCTACACTGCCTGAACACCACTGCACTGCCCTGAACCCTGAAACACCAGCCCCAGCACAACACCCTACACTGCCCGAACACCACTGCACTGCCCTAAACCCTGAAACACCACCCCGTGCATGACCCCCTACACTGCCCGAACACCACTGCACTGCCCTAAACCCTGAAACACCACCCCCAGCGCGACCCCTACACTGCCCGAACACCACTGCACTGCCCTAAACCCTGAAACACCACCCCCTGCACAACCCCCTACACTGCTCGAACACTACTGCACTGCCCTAAACCCAGAAACACCATCCCCAGCACGACCCCCTATACTGCACGAACACCACTGAACTGCCCTAAACCCTGAAACACTACCCCCAGCAAGACCCCCTACACTGCCCGAACACCACTGCACTGCCCTAAACCCTGAAACATCACCCCCAGCAAGACCCCCTACACTGCCCGAACACCACTGCCCTAAACCCTGAAACATCACCCCCAGCAAGACCCCCTACACTGCCCGAACACCACTGCACTGCCCTAAACCCTGAAACACCAGCCCCAGCACGACCCCCTACACTGCCCGAACACCACTGCACTACCCTGAAACACCACCCCCTGCACGACCCCCTACACTGCCCGAACACCACTGTACTGCCCTAAACCCTGAAACCCCACCCCCAGCATGACCCCCTACACTGCCAGAACACCACTGCACTGCCCTAAACCCTGAAACACCACCCCCTGCACGACATCCTACACTGCCCGAACACTACTGCACTGCCCTAAACCCTGAAACACCACCCCCAGCATGACCCCCTACACTGCACGAACACCACTGCACCGCCCTAAACCCTGAAACACCAGCCCCAGCACGACCCCTACACTGCCCGAACACCACTGCACTGCCCTAAACCCTGAAACACCAGCCCCAGCACCACCCCCTACAATGCCCGAACACCACTGTACTGCCCTAAACCCTGAAACACCACCCCCTGCACCGCCCCCTACACTGCCCGAACACCACTGCACTGCCCTAAACCCTGAAACACCATCCCCTGCACGACCCCCTACACTGCCCGAACACCACTGCACTGCCCTAAACCCTGAAACACCACCCCCTGCACGACCCCCTACACTGCCCGAACACCACTGCACTGCCCTAAACCCTGAAACACCACCCCTTGCACTGCCCCCTACACTGCCCGAACACCACTGCACTGCCCTAAACCCTGAAACACCACCCCCAGCATGACCCCCTTTACTGCTCGAACACCACTGCACTGCCCTAAACCCTGAAACACCACCCCCAGCATGACCCCCTACACTGCCCGAACACCACTGCCCTAAACCCTGAAACACCACCCCTGCACGACCCACTACACTGCCCGAACACCACTGCACTGCCCTAAACCCTGAAACACCACCCCCTGCACGACCCCCTACACTGCCCGAACACCACTGCACTGCCCTAAACCCTGAAACACCACCCCCAAGACGACCCCCTACACTGCCCGAACACCACTGCACTGCCCTAAACCCTAAAACACCACCCCCAGCACGACCCCCTACACTGCCCGAACACCACTGCACTGCCCTAAACCCTAGAACACTACCCCCAGCATGACCCCCTACACTACCCGAACACCACTGCACTACCCTAAACCCTAAAATACTCCCCCAGCACGACCCCCTACACTACCCGAACACGACTGCACTGCCCTAAACCCTAAAACACTCCCCCAGCACGACCCCCTACACTGCCCAAACACTACTGCACTGCCCTAAACCCTGAAACACCACCCCTCAGCACGACACCCTACACTGCCCGAACACCACTGCACTGCCCTAAACCCTGAAACACCACCCCAGCGCGACCCCTACACTGCCCGAACACCACTGCACTGCCCTAAACCCTGAAACACCACCCCCTGCACAACCCCCTACACTGCTCGAACACTACTGCACTGCCCTAAACCCAGAAACACCATCCCCAGCACGACCCCCTATACTGCACGAACACCACTGAACTGCCCTAAACCCTGAAACACTACCCCCAGCAAGACCCCCTACACTGCCCGAACACCACTGCACTGCCCTAAACCCTGAAACATCACCCCCAGCAAGACCCCCTACACTGCCCGAACACCACTGCCCTAAACCCTGAAACATCACCCCCAGCAAGACCCCCTACACTGCCCGAACACCACTGCACTGCCCTAAACCCTGAAACACCAGCCCCAGCACGACCCCCTACACTGCCCGAACACCACTGCACTACCCTGAAACACCACCCCTGCACGACCCCCTACACTGCCCGAACACCACTGTACTGCCCTAAACCCTGAAACCCCACCCCCAGCATGACCCCCTACACTGCCAGAACACCACTGCACTGCCCTAAACCCTGAAACACCACCCCCTGCACGACATCCTACACTGCCCGAACACTACTGCACTGCCCTAAACCCTGAAACACCACCCCCAGCATGACCCCCTACACTGCACGAACACCACTGCACCGCCCTAAACCCTGAAACACCAGCCCCAGCACGACCCCCTACACTGCCCGAACACCACTGCACTGCCCTAAACCCTGAAACACCAGCCCCAGCACCACCCCCTACAATGCCCGAACACCACTGTACTGCCCTAAACCCTGAAACACCACCCCTGCACCGCCCCCTACACTGCCCGAACACCACTGCACTGCCCTAAACCCTGAAACACCATCCCCTGCACGACCCCCTACACTGCCCGAACACCACTGCACTGCCCTAAACCCTGAAACACCACCCCCTGCACGACCCCCTACACTGCCCGAACACCACTGCACTGCCCTAAACCCTGAAACACCACCCCTTGCACTGCCCCCTACACTGCCCGAACACCACTGCACTGCCCTAAACCCTGAAACACCACCCCCAGCATGACCCCCTTTACTGCTCGAACACCACTGCACTGCCCTAAACCCTGAAACACCACCCCCAGCATGACCCCCTACACTGCCCGAACACCACTGCCCTAAACCCTGAAACACCACCCCTGCACGACCCACTACACTGCCCGAACACCACTGCACTGCCCTAAACCCTGAAACACCACCCCTGCACGACCCCCTACACTGCCCGAACACCACTGCACTGCCCTAAACCCTGAAACACCACCCCCAAGACGACCCCCTACACTGCCCGAACACCACTGCACTGCCCTAAACCCTAAAACACCACCCCCAGCACGACCCCCTACACTGCCCGAACACCACTGCACTGCCCTAAACCCTAGAACACTACCCCCAGCATGACCCCCTACACTACCCGAACACCACTGCACTACCCTAAACCCTAAAATACTCCCCCAGCACGACCCCTACACTACCCGAACACGACTGCACTGCCCTAAACCCTAAAACACTCCCCCAGCACGACCCCTACACTGCCCAAACACTACTGCACTGCCCTAAACCCTGAAACACCACCCCTCAGCACGACACCCTACACTGCCCGAACACCACTGCACTGCCCTAAACCCTGAAACACCACCCCAGCACGACCCCCTACACTGCCCGAACACCACTGCACTAAACCCTGAAACACCACCCCCTGCACGACCCCCTACACTGCCGGAACACCACTGCACTGCCCTAAACCCTGAAACACCACCCCCAGCACGACCCCCTTTACTGCTCGAACACCACTGCACTGCCCCAAACCCTGAAACACCACCCCCAGCATGACCCCCTACACTGCCCGAACACCACTGCCCTAAACCCTGAAACACCACCCCTGCACGACCCCCTACACTGCCCGAACACCACTGCACTGCCCTAAACCCTGAAACACCACCCCCTGCATGACCCCCTACACTGCCCGAACACCACTGCACTGCCCTAAACCCTGAAACACTACCCCCAGCACGACCCCCTACACTGTCCGAACACCACTGCACTGCCCTAAACCCTAAAACACCACCCCCAGCACGACCCCCTACACTGCCCGAACACCACTGCACTGCCCTAAACCCTAGAACACTACCCCCAGCATGACCCCCTACACTACCCGAACACCACTGCACTACCCTAAACCCTAACATACTCCCCCAGCATGACCCCCTACACTACCCGAACACGACTGCACTGCCCTAAACCCTAAAACACTCCCCCAGCACGACCCCCTACACTACCCGAACACCACTGCACTGCCCTAAACCCTAAAACACTCCCCCAGCACGACCCCCTACACTACCTAAACACCACTGCACTGCCCTAAACCCTAAAACACTACCCCGCATGACCCCCTACACTACCCAAAGACCAATGCACTACCCTAAACTCTAAAACAATACCCCCGCACGACTCCCTACACTACCCAAAGACCACTGCACTACCCTAAACCCTAAAACACGACCTCCTACACTACACAAACACCACTGCACTACCCTAAACCCTAAAAAACTACCCCAGCACGAACCCCTACACTACCCAAACACCACTGCACTACCCTAAACCATAAAACACTACCCCCAGCAGTACCCCTATGCTACCCAAACACCACTGCACTACCCTAAACCCTAAAACACTACCCCCAGCAGTACCCCTACACTACCCAAATACCATTGCACTACCCTAAACCCTAAAACACTACCCCCAGCAGTATCCCCTACACTACCCAAACACCACTGCACTACCCTAAACCCTAAAACCCTAAAACACTAACCCCCAGCACGACCCCCTACACTACCCAAACACCACTGTACTACCCTAAACCCTAAAACACTCCCCCAGCACGACTCCCTACACTACCCAAACACCACTGCACTACCCTAAACCCCTAAATCTACCCCCAGCATGACCCCCTACAGTACACAAACACCACTGCACTACCCTAAACCCTAAAACACTACCCCCAGCACGACCCTCTTCACTACCTAAACACAACTGCACAATTTGTTACAGGCGTTGCAACGCAGGCCTGTGGTGCTTACTGGAAGTACCTGGTGGGCTAGTTGGGCCCCAGGGACTCTCAGGATTCAAGGTGACCTAATCCCCCAACTTAAAACGCGCCACGGGGCGCGTTTGCACAGTGGTGAAGGGAGGGGCGGGGCCTCAGGTGACATGTGCGCAAACACGCCCTGTGGTGCGTTTTAAGTTGGGTAGTTAATTCCCTTTGAATCCTGGGGGCCAACTAGCCCACCAGGTACCTTCAGTAAGCACAACAGAGTTGCGTTGCAGAGAGGTGAAAAAAGGTGCGTGGCCTCGGAACGCCTCTCTGCAACTCAGCTCTGTGGTCCTAACTGTAGGTACCTGGGGGGCTAGTTGGGCTCCAGGGACCCTCAGGATTCAAGGGGACTTAATCCTGCAACTTAAAATGCGCCACGGGGCGCGTTTGCACACATGTCACCTCAGGACCCCCCTCTCTTCACCACTGTGCAAACACGCACTGGCTCTGGTTAGTCAGAGTCAGTTACCACCAGTACCCATCTGAAAAAGTTGTGGGCACAGGATGATTTTGCAACAAGGCCTCTTTCTGCTCCTCTGTTGGTTCTTTCTGCACATCTTTTGCTTCTTTCTGTGCGTTTTTTCTTCTTTCTTCACATGTCCTACCTCTGTTGGCATAGTTAGAAACTAGCATTTAAAAAACCTTTGAAATTCACTTAAAAAATCATAGGTTTCAGGCACGTTATAGTTAGAAATTAGCATTTAAAAAACCTTTGAAATTCACTGAAAAAACCATAGGTTTCAGGCACGTTATAGTTAGAAATTAGCATTTAAAAAACCTTTGAAATTCACTGAAAAAACCATAGGTTTCAGGCACGTTATAGTTAGAAATTAGCATTTAAAAAACCTTTGAAATTCACTGAAAAAACCATAGGTTTCAGACACATTATAGTTAGAAATTAGCATTTAAAAAACCTTTGAAATTCACTGAAAAAACCATAGGTTTTAGGGACAGTTATAGTTAGTTGGACATTGCACTCGTACAAAACCCGTGAAATTCCCCTGTTATAGTTAGTTCAGCTAACTATAACTCGCGCCCGCAATGCACTGCTGATGACGTCACATATTACATCACTCATGACATGGTCAGTGACATCACTGATGACATCACTGATGACATCTCAAATGACATCCCTGATGACATCATCCATGTGATAATTTCATGCATCTTCTCACACCCTAATATAACTTTTGATACACCCACTCTAAATTACAGACTGCCATTCTCAAAACCATAGACACTCCAACACCAAAAACTACATACCCACTCACTGATTCTTAGGTCTACACACACATCCACTCACTCACCTGTACAGTCACTCATACTTACAGTCACTCAGTACAGGACTATCATATGCACTCATACACCTATATAAACACTCACACACCGCCACTCATCCATAGAGGTACTCACACACCTAGTCAGTCATGCAAAAAATTAATCACACACCCATTTACTCACCTATACAGTTATACACACACCAGCTCACTTACTCATACAAATACTAGCACATTCTTACGCTCTTATACAATAACTGATACAAACACACACGCATCCATACAGCCACTCTCACAATAACACACTCTCACTTATAGCCATTTAAATACTCTAACACACATATATACTGCCTTTTACATATGTAGTTACTCGCACATGTACCACTGAGATATACATTCACTCACTAACACACCCATACACACACTCACACACCCAAGCAGTCCATCACAGATGCACTCTTGAAATCATGCACCCAGTGAATCACCCACTCACACATCTATGTATAGAGTCACACACACCCCACCCACACAAACACTCAGGCAGCCATACAGATACTCAGAGAACCAATCAATAACCCATATAGACACTCATGTAGCTATTCGCAAATCCATGCATCCACTTACACACCAACAAACAGACGGATACAGACATTCACACAGTTTAGTCACTAACCCATGCATTCAGTAAGATACGTTTAATCACTCACTTGTAGAGTCAGTCACTCACGTACTAAATCATCCATTCAGACACTTATACACCCACTCATTCTTCAATACGCCTTTCCCTATATATATTAAACATATTTAAACTTTACAGAAACACAGTCACTGGATGATGTCATCAGTGATGTCATTTGAGATGTCATCAGTGATGTCATCAGTGATGTCACTGACCATGTCATGAGTGATGTAATATGTGACGTCATCAGCAGTGCATTGCGGGGCGCGAGTTATAGTTAGCTGAACTAACTATAACAGGGGAATTTCACGGGTTTTGTACGAGTGCAATGTCCAACTAACTATAACTGTCCCTAAAACCTATGGTTTTTTCAGTGAATATATATATAGATAGATCTGAACTTTAGCCACTTTCTTTCTTTCAGAAATGCCTTGTATTGAGTCGTACCAGCTCTTAGTCCTCAACGGGACTAGCACAGGGACCTAAACTTCATGAGTCACATTCAAAAGGGTTATGCTGTGACAACCTAATACATTCTGGGTGATGTAGTTTTTATTGACTTTCATTGACCTAAATAGACTAATACACCTGAAAGCAATTATTTGTAGGCAAAACGTCTAGGGCTGGTAACAGTGCCAGTGATGGGTTAGTGAGCTTTAACACCTGCACCCTATATGATACGTCATAGTAGCAAGGTATATGAGAGGTGGATACGTGGACACATTTTCATGTCCATGTCCCTCCGTGCTACTATGATCTCTACTTCAGCCCTTGCTCTCAAAGTACTCCTTCTTTAGGTGTTAAGGGTCTGTTCTCCAATTCTGAAACTCATTTTGTCCTCTCAAGTCATCCTGGAGGATCCCCCTCATTGAGACGGTGAAGGGTGCAATACATGGACACAGAGCCATGAGTGAGTTAACTTAAGTAAGCCTGCCTAACTTAAACAGGCCCATTTATCTCAAAATATGTATGACCTTCTGCATCACAAACTGCCATCCATTCACTAATTCAGCTCTACCTTACCACTGCCAATCTCCCCTCACTGCTACACCTGTGCAATCGCAACACGTCCTGCTGCAGTGGAATCCACAAAGGTCACCAAGACCAACGTCACAGGCACCAAATCTGTTTTTATCTTGCACAGGATCTCTTTATAAAAACAATCTGTGTAGCGATTGGTCTGTGATAAAAATATATTCTGACCTGGAATGCCTCCACTCTGCTTCCACACACACTCATCATTCATGTAATGTAAGTTCACCATTCGTACTAGTTTCTACCTACTGCTTTCTTTCATCTGTTTATAGACTGTCTTGCCAAGGCACTCTTTGCAGCTAAATTAATCAGACAACCCAAAAATTGAAAGCAGTACCTTATCTTGTGGGAAATCAGGATGAACAAAAAAAAATGCTCATCGGGCTTTTAATGCCTACTTTTGTAATTGGTATAAGACTCCATCCCCAAAAGTGAGCTGCAATTTTATCTACGGATGTGATTTAATCAGACTGTCTCTACTTGGCTGATAATGTCTGGTTCCACGATCAATCAGTGAATCGCAATCACGATCCAATGTCCTATGCTTGCAGAAGTAATAGAATAATGATAGATTTTTCTTCCTCAGTGTCTTGGATACTGAGCGATGCTTATCCGCACAGCCTGCCCTTAATTGGCTGAGACAGAAAGATGGATCCATGGAATGTGCAGTAATGTCATGAAATCCATTGCAAAGGTGTTACTTCACCAGCTAATTTTCCTCTAATAAAAATGTCACAGAGGCAAACAGCCTAAGAGGTAGGTCAAGCAGGGATAACCCTACAAGACATGAGGATGGCTGTTAGTCGGGACTGATAAGGCGGGGGACATGAATAATTATCCTTTTCAGCTTTGCGAAGTGAATCTTTGAAGTCTTACAAGAATAAACATATGATAAGTACATCTGTTTATTACACATATTAACATGGATACCCTAAGTCGTCCAATAAAACAATTACTCAACACTGAGCTACATTCATACCTACTCAAATTATGCTCCAATGGATGGCCAAATGATGCTACAGGGTTGACTAAATTAATCATTCAAGCCCTGCCGGCTCTTAAAGGCCAGAGAGATAATTTTGAAAGCTGTTCCGTATCTAATACGCAAGCTGTGCAATAATGGACTAACACCATAGGCAAACAATCATTGGCAAAGCAAGCAGGTCTCGAGTTGGCTGCCAGCTTTTGGCTTTGTCAATGCTAGTTTTGTTTTCACATGGTTTTTGTATAACTTTTTTTTTAAAGAGTTCTGCTGGCCCACACCAATATAATGTTGTTTTTAAAAAAACTGAAAGCAAAAATATATTTTTGGTATCAAAAGGCAAACATTGACTTAGCAGTCTCTGGAACATACTGTAGGTGGAAATATGCTTCTTAAGAAGGAGCATAAGCCAGTCACTCACAGTGAAGTTAGCCAATAGCTTAAGTTGGCTGACCTATTTCCCCATGCTGTATGGTTTAGAGGGCAGAAGGAAAATGTGAATGACACAATAACAGACCAGTGGATAAAGAGGGCTGACTGGAAGCCCTTATAAGTAAGCATAACATATATAACCCAGTTATAGTTAGGTCAGCATCCCCATAGGAATGTGTTTTTGTTATTGTTAATAATTTTGGCACTGTTTGATGAATCTCCACGAAAAAAAGTGCTCTTTATTGCCTAGGTTGTGCATGGAAAGTTTCAAGGTAGTCTGTCAAGCGGGGGCCGAGAAAAAAAGGGGTTCCAAAATACAAAATCCTCATGCATTTTCTATAGACTGCTTTAAGAAGGACTACAGCAAAAACTGTTGACTGGAATTACATAAAATTTGGCAGGAAGATCTTAGTACGCAGATTGTGCTTTTTGTGATTTGGTGTAAATCTGTTCAGTAGTCTTTTTTTAGAAATTAAGGGTAAAAAATATTTGTGAATCTGGATGGTTGGGTCCGCAAGAGGCTTAAGAGCCTCCTGCGGGAACGCCAATTCAAAAATAGAGTTCTCTGATTGGCTCTAGGGAGCTTTACTTCCCCTGGGCTAATTTGCTCCTGCAGGAGTCAGACTCCCGCAGGAGCAAGCATCCTGATTTGCTGCCAGCAACATCAGGAAAATGTAGCTGGCACCCAGTACAGGACTAAGGAACTTGGCCCCCCTGTTCTGAAGTTTGATAAAAAAAAAAAAAAGATATAAGGGGGCAGGGTAGGGATACCCTGCATCAATAGGCCCCATGGGGAGACCCAGAGGGACCACCCAGGGACAAAATTGAAAAACAAATGGCAAATTTTGCAGTGATTATAAAAATAAAAAATGGAGGCTCGGGTCGCACTGGTAAATTAGGGAGAGGGGGACATGTGGGTCCTCTGGGCGCCGCATTTCATAAGGGGAAGGGGTGAAAACCTTTGGATTTTTCAGTGTATATATAAAATATACATAAATCATTGTATGAAAATCAAAAGGCCTTGACTAAAGCCAGACCTAAAAATTGGAATTAACAATTCGCAATACAATCTCCCTTCATTTCCCAGGGGTTGATTACAGTCTTCTTTGATTAAGGGTAGGACTAACAGTATTCATGAAAGTAGATCCGTTTTTAATAACCCTATGGTTTTGACCTCATATTTATGAGTATCAATGCAATATTACTTACATGTAAGAGATGTTCACTATTGCAAAGACTGCGATACTGAACATCTTAGATGACCTACACAGATCCCCGGATGATAACCAGGCTTTCCTTCTAGGAGCACTGCTGTCGCCAGCCTAAGATGCGCCAAACAAATGGTTACATTAAAATAAATTAGACCGAAAGAATGCCCTATTACTTACCGGTAATCTTCATTACTCCAGGTCCTTCCTGTCCTCGTCCCATTCATGAAAAAGTGAGATAGTACTATCTCACCAACAGAAAAAAAGAACAAAGGAATGCTGGCCCTACCCCACCCCCTCCCCCGGGAGTACAAATATGTACCAATCCCAGCATTCCCCCTGAAATACCAAGCCAATGATGAAGGCCTGTAAGTCCGGGAGGGAGGGAGGGGAGTAATGAATGGGACGAGGACAACAGGACCAGGAGTAATGAAGATTACCGGTAAGTAATAGGGCATTACCCCCAGGTCCCTCCTCTCCTCGTCCCATTCATTAAAAAAGTGAGAATACCCAAGCAACCACCAGCATTCATCAACAACAAACCACCAGGAGACACAACTGACTGCAAAACCCAGTGATTTAATGAAACAGAAGAACAAGAAATTCAGGAGCACACAGTCCGCAGTACCCCCAAACCAAAATTAGCATCATTCCCCAGCAGATTCTGGATTCGATAATACCTCACAAAAGTATTAGAGGAAGCTCAATTAGCAGCCCTACAGATCACGGACAGGGACACCCCCGAACCTCAGCCCAGGAGGCCGCTACCCCCCTGGTAGAACGCCCCTGAACACCCGCCGGAGGAGGGGCACCCGAAAGAGAGTAAGCCAACATAATGACTTGTTTCAGCCAGCGACCAATGGAAGAAGAAGCCTTCCCCCCAGAAGAGTCCACCTCAAAGGAGACAAACAGGGAATCTGACTTTCTAAAGGAACGTGTACAATCAAGATAGACACGCAAAGCCCTGCAGACATTCAGTAAAGGCCAAGGAAGATCATCGGCAGACTCCTGATCATTGCACAAGGCAGGCAATACCAACTCCTGGGAACGATGGAACTGCAAAGAAACGTTGGGAACAAAGGCAAATCCAACCTGAGGACCACCCCATCGTCCGAAAAAGACAAATGCGGCTCCCGAGCCTTCAGAGCACCCAACTCCCCAAGGTGCCTAGCCGAAGTAATGGCCACCAGAAAGAGCACCTTCAAAGTCACAAATTTGATGTCCACCTCAGACAAAGGCTCAAATGGAGGAGCCACAAGAGCCCGCAAAACCAGTGGCAGATCCCAAAAAGGAAAAGGCGGTCGCACCACAGGGCGGGATAAAGAGAAACTCCGAAACAAGTGAGAGACCAAATCCTCCACATTCGACAAATTCCCCCAAGGGGAACAAAAAGCCTTAATAGCGGCCCACTGAGCCGGCAAAGTGGAAACAGACAACCGTTTCTCAAAGCCCTCCCAGAGAAACTGAAGCACCTCTGGCAAAGTCCCATAGGATTTCAAAGTAGAAGGCTTTTGAGATTGTTGCAGGGCCAAGGCTGAATGCTCAGGGAAACCTCTACGCTGCCACCCCTGCCTCTCAACTTCCCCACCGACAGCCGTAGCATCGGGAGAGACAACATTGGAGATGACTGTAGAGGAGATGGTAAGCAAGGGAGAAACCAGAGACCTTGCACAGCTAACAGCTTCAGAGTGGGGATCCAAGACCGACGAGGCCAAAATGGAACCACCACCACTAGGGACTCCCGACTCAGGCGAGCCAAAAACTGGGGGATCAGTGCCAGTGGAGGAAAAGCATACAGAAGGTGTGAAGGCCAAGGAATGGACAGAGCATCCACATCCCAAGCCCCCTCCTGCCGAACCCAGGAGCAGACCGGGGCAGCTGGGCATTGTGCCGGTAAGCAAAGAGGTCGAGATAAGGAAGTCCAAACCTCCTGCACACAAGCTGAAAAGCCACTAGAGTCAGAGACAACTCCTGGGAGGCAGAGAAATACCTGCTGAGGGCATCTGCCACACCGTTGTCCACACCCTGAATGTGAACAGCTGAGAGAGACAACAGATGCCCCTCCGCCTAAGTCTTTTTTTCACCCTCCTCGTCGGCAGTTTTCCAGGGGTCACGGGAGGATCCCTTCGGGTCATTATCAGGCAAACTCATCATTTTCAGATAACATAAAGTACAATAGAAATGTGGCATAGTAAACATCAACTTTACCTTATTGCACAATTTGAAGAGTCAGTAGTTTGCTGCTTAACCATAAAGACACACGTTTTATTTTAGCCCATGTTATTTAAAAGCAGGATGACACTTAATGTAGCTGATAAACCACAGACACACATCTGCATAGCAGGATGGAGTTATTTAGGTCCCTTTGATAATTCCCTGATTAGCAATACAAACGTTTTTTTTACCTGTGAATGAAAAATACTATGCAGAGCGGGCTCCCATATGTTTCAATTCACACATGAAAGCTGCTTTGATCAGCGTTAATAAATCGTTTTGTTAATTAGACCAACACTGTCTTACCTCTTTCCTCCGCATTCTTGATCGATTTGGCGTTACTGAAAATATGGTGAATATTAGGCTATCTGCATCTGTGTTGTACAGCCTGTCAATGTCTTGGGGGTCTTCAACAAGAGGATAAAGCAGATGTAATGTCACTTCCATTGCAGGTAGAGTACAACCACCTACACCAGGTGAGACAGGCAGGAAAAGAGCCTGCCATATTAACACACCACCTTCCACACAAACCAAAGAAGGAGGGGAAAGCTTATAATGTACCAATTAAGATATTCAGAAGAGCCAAGCTATAAGGGGCCTCATTTATAAGAAAATGACACAGCTCAGTGCCGAAAGCCATTTTGCTGCACCGAGCTGCGTCATTTTCAAAGCACACAGATGCGTCGTATTAACAAAATACTGACACTTCAGTGTGCTTTCCCCAGCGCTGGTGCACAATGGGCTGCCATGAGTCAGCGCAGGCACCCTTGCGTCATTTTGCAAGGGTGCCTGCCCTGCAGGGATGATTGTTTTTGTGCAGGAAGGGACATCTTGCTGCACAAAAACAATCATTGCTGGATTTTTCTGTTTCTATGCATGCTGCAGAATGCAGCACGCACAGAAAGAGGAAAAAAAAATGCCACTGGGGAGGCCTAGGATTCTGACGCATTCCCAGCTTTACAAAACGTTGTAAATCTGGGAATGGGTCGGGTTCCATGGATGTTGCGTGGGAACACCGACAGCCACACCCATGGAAGGCCCCTTTCACACAGAGTAAAGCGTGAAAGGGGCCCATATTTACAAGGCCATGAAAAGTCACACAGGGTGACTTTACGTGGCTTTGTAAATATGGGCAAGCCCATTGCGCTGCCGGTGCGTCAAAATAAGTGATGCATCGGCTCAATGGGCTTCTAAATGAGGCCCTGAGCTTTAAGGCATTCATAAAAGCAACAGAAAAAATGATGATTGGGGGTAAAGAGCTATGACTTGGTGTTTAAGACGACAGACAGACCAGGAAAGCTCCTACTATATTAAATCCCCTAAATCATGAAAAAAAACCTTAATTCCGCATTTCCTCTGCTCATAAGATTCATGATTGCAACCACGAAGAAGATGAGACTTTCCTGGTTAGTTCGATAAATTGGAGGATGATCAGAATGTGATGGGTCGGACTGTAGCCTGGTTTTTCCCTCTTTCTTCAGTGGGCGCCTCGTGGCTTCATGCCACGAGAGACTGCATCAGAAGGTACCCAACACTGAGACATCAAGGCTGTGGCTTTCATTAACAGAAGCTACGATACAGTTGACCAGACACCATGACCCACTTTGTCCTGTTGGCAGGAATGTATTTGTATAAGAAGGCCTCTTGCGATATAAATATTTAAATCTCAACCCGACTATGGGCTGCTGCTGCAGAGAAAAAACATTTAAAACTACTCCACCTTTGAAACATTATGAAGTTATTTGATTTAGCTGTGGGGATAAATGTTTGTGTCTCCTGTAGTAAAATTATCGGTGGATAATATGACAATATCCATGATTCAATTGCCTGTGCCTTGCGAGAATTACTTAAACTATGGTCATTAAACTGAAAATATTCAACTCACCATTTAAATACATCTATTTGATATCTGTAATAGATTCCCAACTAATTCAACTGAGCCCTTATTGAGAAAAAAGGGAGATCTAAGATTCCTTAAAATGCTAGGATTCCCTCCCTACAAAAGGGATTATAGTGCTACTATAGTGCTAAAAACCCTAAAGTGCGTATAGCAATATATATCAAATGACAAATTCCACATCTTGATTTTTGTACTCTAAAGTCCTAAAGTGCCTATGATAGTAGGATGCCAACAATGTATTTGCACAGTGAATTCCAAAACTCAAATTTTGTACTCTGACCCTATAAGCCTCCTTTTTAGGTCTCGGCTAGACAGAAAATGCAACGTCTCTTCAAGAAATGTTGTTTACAGTTTAGTGGGCTACAGCCCACCCATAGTTTACCATTTGTTCGCTTAAATGTCACTCTCATATCCTTTGTTGCAGTTTGCCATGGCATGCATGTGTCATGCCTCTTCTTGTGTTTGGCCTTCCCCTAGAGAATGGACCAAGTACTTGTGTCCATCCACTGATCCCGTTTTTTGGAGGGCTAGTGTTTTCACTCGCTCCTTTCCCCATTCGTGTTGCTTTTTTTCTGTTTCACCCAACCTGTCTGTTTTTCTTTACATCCCCCCAGCCCCACCGCCCTTAAATTGTGTTTAAGCACTCCATACGAGTGCTTACTCCTTAGGTTCCCTTCCTATTTCTTTTACAGTAACAAATAAGCAAATACCACTGACTCAGTATCCCAAGTTGCTCCCCTCAAACCCCTCCTTCGCGGTTGTTGTTTCCCCTTTGCACTTGGGAGATCAGCAAGCGGAAGAAGCTGCAATGTTTTGGAGGCAGAATGTGAGATACAGCAAATTCGTACAGAACAGTATATAAAGACCTAATCTGAAAAGATTTTTGAAGTGAGAGTGATTTTGAAAATGAGGGCCCACCGCCCATGCACTCTGCGCTGTCTACTGGCAACTTTCAAACATATGGTTGGTGTGGCTAAAAGACAATTAAAAAGGAGGAAGCATTTTAAATTGGCAATTAAAAGTCCATGGCATTATGGGCATGCAAATGAACCCTGGAACGGCTTTCTCAACATTGCAGTTACGGACTAGAAAGAAATGAAGCTGATATGCAGTGAAACTGAATTTGTCAATATTGCAGTTGTTCGCCTGGAGCAACACAAATTTTATGCAGACAGCAAACAAATTACACAAAATGAATATGTTTTATTAACAAAATACCTACATTTAAAACAGCTCCAAAGCATTTGAAACTGGAGAGCTGGGTTTTTCTTTGTGTACCTGCAATGGGATAAATGTGTCCTGGGCTGGAAAAGTCTTTTTTTCACTTTTCAAAACAAATTGCCTGCACAGCTATTAATCATACAGAGGAACGTGCACTTCATCATAATAATGCTCCCACTTCCTCATGTCACCGCTGCCCCTCCCTCTTCATCGTATTACTGCTCCTCCATCTTCATGGCACTGCTTCGCCCATTGCTACTATTCCCCTCCTTCATCACACTCCACCCCACTCCAATCTATCCTACTCCACCCGACTTCAATCTGCCCCAATCTATCCCACCCAACCTACCCCACTCCAATCTACCCCATTCCAATGTACCCCAATCTATCCCACTCCCATCTAACCAAATCTACCCACTCCAATTTACCCCCATCTACCACACTACAATCTACCCCATGCAATCTAACCCACTCGAGTCTGCCACATCTACCCCACTCCAATTTACTCCACACCAATCTACCACTCCCTACCCCACTCTAATCTACCACTCTCTACTCCACTCCAATCTACCCCACTACAATCTACCTCAAACTACCCCAATCCAGCCTACCCCATCTATCCCACTCCAATCTACCCCACTCCAATCTACCCCATGCAATCTAACCCACTCCAGCCTGCCCCATCTACCCCACTCCAATTTATTCCACTCCAATCCACCAATCTACCCCTCCCTACTCCACTCCAATATACCACTCTCTACCCCACTCCAATCTACTCCACCAATCTACCCTACTCCAGCCTACCCCATCTATCCCACTCCAATCTACCCAAATCTACCCACTCTAATTTACCCCACTACAATCTACCCCACTCCAGTCCGCAACATCTACCCCACTACAATTTACTCCACTACAATCCATCAATCTACCCCACTCCAATCTACCACTCCCTACCCCACTCCAATCTACCACTCTCTACCCCACTCTTATCTACCTCACTCTAATCTATCCCTCTCTACCCCAGTCCAATCTACCACACTCCAATCTACCCCATTCCAATATACCCCAATCTACCCCATCTATCCCTCCCCAATCTACCTAAATCTATCCCCTCCAATTTACCCCAATCTACCCCACTTTAATCTACGCCATGCAATCTACCCCACTTCAGTCTGCCACATCTACCCCACTCAAATGTATTCCTCTCCAATCCACCAATCTACCCCTCCCTACACCACTCCCATCTACCACTCTCCACCCCATTCCAATCTACCCCATTCCAATCGACCCCACTCCAATCTACCTCAAACTACCCCACTCCAATCTACCCCAATCTGCCCCTAATCTATGCCACTCCAATCTGCCACACTCTAATCTACCATAATCCACCCCACTCCAAAGTACCCCACCCATCCTACCCAATCTACCCCACACCAATCTACCTCAATCTGCCCCAAACTGCTCCAATCTACGTCAATCTGCCTACTGCAATCTACCCCACCTCCATCTACCCAAATCTACCACACCCCAATCTACCACACCCAACCTACACCACCCCAATCTACCCTAACCCAATCTACCACACTCCAATATATCCCACCCTACCCCAACCTGTCCCACCCCAATCTACCACACTCCAATCTACCAATCAACCCCATCCAAATTTACCTCACCCCAATCTACCACACCCAACCTACCTCAATCTACCCCACTACAATCTACTTGACTCCAATCTACCCCACCCCAATATAACCCACCTCAATCACCCCACCCGACCCAATTTACCCCAATCTACCCCACTCCAATCTACCACAATCTATCCCACTCCAATTTACCCCACCCTACCCCACTCCAAATCACACAAATCTACCGGACTCCAATCTACCACAATCTACCCCACTCTAATCTAATCCAGGACAATCTACCCCACTCCAATCTACCCAAATTGTTGGAAATGGCCCTTTCTAGGGTGTTTTCCCTTGACTTTTTGTTTTTCTCCTTCACGGTTTTCCGCTGATCTAGGTGCTAGCCTTAGGACTTTGAGCGCGTTTGACACTGCCATTCAGTGCCAAAGCGCTGTGCTTGTCATATACATACTAGTGATTGGTATAGAAATGATTGGCTGTTTCGAGTTAGCTGTCAAGGGGTAAGACATATACCCAGGGCATATGCCTCGAATGCTCCTCCGTGGGCCTGCAGCACTGGTTGTGCCATCCACTGAGCTAGCTCATCGATCGTGCCACAGGTTTGCCCTGGTGGGGCCTGTGTGCGCAGGTTACTGTTGCTCGTCTTGGCATTTAAAACGCTATGTGCTAAGACTCTGTATGTCTCTTGCTATATCGGAGTTCTCCCTAGGGACAGGGGGCCACATGTATCAAGCAAATTTGTGTTCGCAAACAGGCCGATTCACAAAATCAGCCCAATTGCAAACGCAAAAAAGTTTCTCCCATGTATCAAACCCTATTTTGCAATTCGGTAGCCTGTTACCGAATTGCAAAATGGGTTTGCGATTCGGTATTTGGAAGGGGCGTGTTTAGAGCGTCCCTTCCATATACCGAATCGCTGCAGTATGTATGAATATTTTGTGACCAGGAATGTGGTTGCAAAACATTTGCATTTTACCACCAACTTTAAGTTAGTGGTAACCCTTTCACAAATGGGAAAAAAGGGGAAGGGATCCCCAAGGGACCCCTTCCCGTTTGGGAATGATGGCAAAAACGTTTTTTAAGAGCAGGCAGTGTTCCTGCGGACCCCTGCCTGCTCTTAAAAAGTGAAAAGAAAACTTTTTATTTTTCTATTTTAAATGCAACCCGTTTTCTTTTAAGGAAAAAGGGCTGCATTTAAAAAAAAATATTGTTTTATTGAAAAGCAATCACAGACATGGTAGTCTGCTGACCTTAGCAGGCCACCATCCCCGTGATTTTAGCGATTCCTAGGGGGTTGCAAATTGCAACCTACTTCATTAATATTAGGAATCGCTAAATGAAACTCTTAGAGTATCATACATTAGGGATAGCGATTATCTAATTGCGATTCGCAGGAAATCGCAATTAGGTCATCGCTATTCCTAATGTTAATACATGTGGCCCAGGGTGCAGTGTTGGGAAGAGGTAGGGCATGTGCGCATGTATGTTACATGCAAGAGTTGTGAATTGCACCAGATGGTATGTTCGGAACGACGAGGCTTGCATCTCGCATTGGATTAGCATGAGGAAAGGTAGGAAAAAGGCTACTGAGCAGTATTTCCTATGCTGAATGAAGCGTAAGGACGCTGGAGGCTTTTCCGCCACTGACATGCGATCTCACTGAATCACTCCTCCTTAGTGTTAAATCTGGATCCACCAGGAGTCCTGCCTTGTAAAATTCCTGGACCTGACGGCCAGTACGGTCTCCAGCCCTCTGACAGCAATTCTGAACATGGCCATTATGACAGGGCATTACCCGCGAATGTAGAAACCAGGCCGTAATACAGCCTTTACTTAAAAAGGCAAATTTAGATCATAGTGATCTTTTGAATTATTGGCCTATCTCCCTGCTTCCAGCCCCCACAAAGATTCTGGAGAGACACCTTAATCATTCACTGATGGAATATGCTGAGGGGCAGGGTCTGTTGGACACGTCACAACATGGCTTTTGTAAAAACCATGGAATGGAAACGGCTCTGATAGTTGCTATGGACAGCATAATGGCTTGTTGATGCAGGGGAGGCACTAGCATTGATCCTGCTGGATCTTTCCGCTGCCTTTGATACTGTAATAAAAAGGTCTTCCACGGAGTTAGAAAGGTAAGATTTTTTCATAAGAATAAGCAGCCTCAACGAGCACAGCAACAGGAATCACCTAGCTATTGCAACTGACATCGATAGAATTCCTCCACAGTTCTAGCCCTAGAGTTCCACCCTTAACATTCCACCTACACGCAGGTCCTCCCAGGGCTCAGACCAATACGTAGAACACAACACACCTTTCCCCTTTAGAGAACAATAACCAGTCCCAAAATAAACAACAGATTAAATAACCCAAAATAAATAAACAACAAGTAAAATACATAGATGAAAAAAAAACAGTTCTCGCAATCTTCATTCACAGTAGACACAGTAATTAATACTTGACATATTCTGAGAACTTTGCGAGACAGCATTTAGTCGTAGAACTTCTTCTCACCACATCTTTTATCATGCAATCCATGCAATCCATCTTTGGGAGCAATATCCACTTCTACTCCTACATCTTCACACACTTGCACATCCATGAAACATTACTTTCATCCTCATTTCTTGGGCATTGCTCTACATCCATAGTTCCAGTGCACACACAGGACTACTGAAAACAGAAACCTGACCACTTGGCTAATTTCTTGCCACTTGCGACTGGCTTCCTAATGCAAACCCAATCACCTACACAAATTCTAACACCCGACGGTTTACCTCTGCCTTTATTCATACTCTTCTTCATTTTCCCTTGATAAGCTCCCCAATCTTCTTATAGTCAATGTAAACTTCCCACTCTTAAAAACCCTCCTTCAACCACCATGGGGCCAGCTTCGATCCCGGCTTCTTGCCATGTAATAATTCACAAGGTGAACTTCCCATGCCTGAATTCAGCATGGTGCAATATGACAGCAAAGTTGCTTGCAAAGCCTTCCTCAAAGGCAAACCTCCTTTGCAAGCCAACTGAATGGATTCTCCAACTACACAATTAAGCCTCTCAGTCTGACCGTTGGACTGAGGATAATAGCGTTTTGTTTGTGTTTCACCCCACACCTCAACAAATAATCTTCAAAAGACTTACTGACAAATTGGGGACCAAGGTCAGAAACCAACTGTTCTGGTAAACCTTCTCTTCAAAACACATCCTCAAAAAACTCAATGATGACCTCTGATGTTACCTTCTCTGTCATTTTAACTTTAGGCCTGTTTGAAAAATCATCCACAAGAACAATGGCAAATGCTTCTCTCCTAATAATGGTACACAATGGGCCTAAAATGTTTATTCCTAAACTTCACGGTCTGGTAGCCAGCTCAATGGAAGAAGATTCTGCGACACATGGTTTTACCCTCTTATCACTATTTGATTACAGACTGCACTTTCTCACCATTTCCTCCACCATACCATCCATTCCAGACCACCAGTAGAACTCACAAATGCGTCTCTTAGTTGCAGACATACCGATATGTCCCTCATGTCCCATCAGAAAAATATTCTTTCTTAGCCCAAAAGACGGAGAACTTTATAGCCAATAAAGAAACAGAACCCATCATACATCAATTCATTCCGTACCTTAAAAAAACTGCTGCTCCCCACTCAACGTCCATTCCTCTGGCCAACCTTTAACCATGTAACCACATACCAACGACAAATCCACATCTTTCCTACATTGACTTACCCATCTTTCTTTAGAAATCATTTCCACATCAACCTTTGAATGATCACAATGATTGATGTCCTCCATAGCATATGCTACTTCACAATCACTCTCCAAATCACTCACATCCAGCTTAGTATTTACTGGTAAACGTGACAGAAAATCAGCATGAACATTCAACCTTTCTGGAACATACTCAATGCTATACTGATAGGACTGTAATTTTGCTGCCAAACGTGCCAATCTAGCAGTCACATTTCTGCCACCCCTGGAGATAGCACATAAACTAAGGGCTTGTGATCTGTTCTTAACACAAATTGTGTTTGGTCTGCTGCCCAAGTACAAGCTAATAACTCCTTTTCAATAACGGAGTAGTTTGTTTCAGATTTGCATTGCACAGGAAGCATAAAACACCACATACCCCTCTGAATTTGCTTTTTGTAACAGAGTGGCCTCCAAACCGTAGTTGCTGGCAACAATGCACTTTCTTCCAACATCAAATGGCTTAAGAAAAGGAGCATTAACCAGTTCTTTATTGAGATCCATGAAAGCCTGATCATTGTTCTTTCTCAATAACTTACATAAACACGGAGGGCGTAGTTTGCCTGGCCCTAAGATGGCCGCCATGTAGTGGCGCTCCCGACAACATCGCCGCAATCCGCTCATTATTTGCTTTCCCCATGACCTAAACCAACTCCTGAATGGTGCATCGGAATCCGCTTGGCGTGGGCAGTCTGGCGGTAGCAGCATTTCCCAGGCCAGTGCCTGCATGATCCTGGTGATGGTCCCGTAGTCTGCAGCGGGGGCGAGGCCCGCATGTCGTTCGCGGAGGCCCGGGCTTCTTGGGCGCCCGTAGCGGATGTGCAAATATATGCTGATCAAGCCATGTGGTGGATCTCCGGTAGAGTTCACCCCCCTGCAAGGCGGACCTGAGAGGTATAGATGCGCTGATGAGGGAAGCGGAGTGTGTGCCGGTGAACATTCAGGCGCTGACCGACTGTGAGTGTGGGAGCCGAGAGTAGGGCCACGCCCGGTCCCACCATTGCTGAGGAGTGCTGTCTCCGGTTGCTTAAAGTGCCATCCTTAGACATTCCCCACATGAGGAAAAAGAAAGGATAAGACAGTTAGCGCGTTACCAATGCCAGCATAATAGACCGGTCCTGCCGCGCTGGGCCCTCACTCCCCTAGGAATTCTGTGAACTTACGCTGTGGACTCTCAGTGATCTGAGCCTGCTGCTGTGGCCTTAGCACAGCACATATCAACCTTGGCACATCATATGAGCAAAGATAGAATACGTGCTTTTTTGCCGCCCCTGGGAGTGGGGCCTGTGACGCAGTTGAGCTGAGTCAGTGACTCTGTCTGGCGGTCCAGTTGTGCCGGGGCCTGAGCGGTAGCCTTCTCCCCCATTTCGGCGGTGCCTATAGTAGCGACTACGCCAGCGCTAGATTCTTTGGGCTGACCGGGAGCACCAGGTCTACCCCAGTTGCAGGCAGTTTGCTGGAGCTCAGTGGGGGTCACTTCTCTTGTCAGTGTCACTACGCATCCATCATTCAATCAATCAATCATGGGTTTGTTGAGCGCGACTACTCACCCATAAGGGTCTCAAGGCGCTGGGGGGGGGAGGCGCAGGGTCCTGTCCATCAAGGAGGAGGTCTATCGAAGAGCCATGTTTTGAGCTCCCTTGTGAAGTTGGGGAGTGATGTCGTCTGTCTGAGGTGGAGCGGGAGGGCATTCCAGGCTCTGGCCGCGAGGAAGGAGAAGGAGCGGCCTCCCAATCTGGACTTCCTGGTGCGAGGGACCACGGCGTGGGAGAGCTGGGCTGATTGAGGATCCTTTGGGGTGCGTGGAATGTGAGTCGGCTATTTAGGTATGCTGGTCCGGTGTTGTGGAGGGCTTTGTGTGTGGGTGAGAATCTTGAAGGTGATTCTTGCCTCGATGGGGAGCCAGTGGAGTGTGCGTAGGTGCTGGGTGATGTGGCAGTGTCGTGGCAGGTTGAGGATTAGTCTGGCGGCAGCGTTCTGGATGTTTTGAAGTTTGCAGGTGAGGTTTTTGTTGATTCCGGCGTAGAGTGCATTGCTGTAGTCAAGTCTGCTGGTGATGAGGGCGTGTGTGACAGTCTTTCTGTGTTCGAGGGGGATCCATTTGAAGGTCTTGTGTAGGAGGCGGAGGGTGTGGAAGCAGGAGGGTGCGACGGAGTTGATCTGGCGGTCCATTTTTAGTTCGGAGTCCAGGATGATTCCGAGCTTGCGTGCGTGGTCCGTGGGGGTGGGCGGGCTTCCGAGGGTGGGGGGCCACCAGGTGTCGTTCCAGGCGTCGGGTGTGGGCCCAGGATGACTGCTTCTGTTTTGTCCGTGTTGAGTTGTAGACAGCTGCTCTTCATCCATTTGGCCACTGCTTCCATGCCTTCTCGAAAGCTGTGTTAGGCTGCGTTGGGTTCGTTGGATAGGGAGAGGATGAGTTGGGTGCCGTCTGCGAATGAAACAATGTTGAGTCCGTGGGTTCTGACGATGGGGGCAAGCAGAGCCATGTAGATGTTGAACAACGTGGGGCTGAGGGAGGATCCTTGGGGGACTCCGCAGGTGGTCGGTGTGGGATCCGAGAGGAAGGGAGGGAGTCTGACCAGCTGCGTTCTGCCGGAGAGGAATGAGCGGATCCGGTCGAGGGCCTTGTCCCGGATCCCTGCGTCGTGAAGTCTGCATGTTAGGGTGTGGTGAGAGACTGTGTTGAAGGCCGCTGAAAGGTCGAGGAGGATGAGGGCTACTGTCTCTCCTCTGTCCAGGAGGGAGCCGATGTCGTCTGTTGCGGCCAGGAGGGTGGTTTCCGTGCTGTGGTTCTTTCTGAAGCCAGATTGGGAGGAGTCAAGGATGTTGTGCTCTTTGATGAAGGTGGCGAGTTGGCTGTTGATGGCTTTCTCGATGACTTTCGCTGGGAACGGGAGCAGGGAGATGGGTCTGTAGTTCTTGAGGTCGGTGGGGTCAGCCGAGGGTTTCATCAGGAGGGGGTTGATCTCAGCATGCTTCCAGTCGTAGGGGAAGGAGGCGTTCACGAGGGAGCGGTTGATGGTGTGGCGAAGCATGGGGGCGATGGTGTCGGCGGCTCTGTTGAAGATGTGGTGGGGGCAGGGTTCCGTGGGGGCCCCGGAGTGGATTGACTTCATCGTCTTCAGTGTGTCTTCGGTGGTGAGGGCTGTCAGCTGTCAATCAGTGGCTTCAAGGTGCCCGGGTGGTTGGTGAGGGTTCTGTGTGTTGGCTGTCTTCATCGAAATTGTCTTAAATGTTCTTGATTTTGTGGTGCTGAGTTTGTCGCAGAGGTCTTGTGAGGGAGGGATGTCTGTAGACTCGCTGATGGGTTGGGCGAACTCCTTGATGATGCTGAAGAGTTCTTTGCTGTTGTGCGCGTGCGTGGAGATTCTGTCTTTGATCGCTTTCTTTCTTGTATTTCTGATGAGTTGGTGGTGGGCGTTGGTGGCGGCTCTGAAGTTGTTGTGGGCTTCTGTAGATTTGGAGTTCCTCCAGGCCTTTTCGAGGTGGCGGTATGTGCGTCTGGACTCTCGGAGTTCGGTGGTGAACCAGCTGGCTTTCCTGGCGTGTGTGTTGTTCTTCTTGAGGGGGGCTATGGTGTTGGCGCATTCAGAGATCCATCTGTGCAAGGTTCAGGCTGCGGTGTTGGGGTCATCGTTGTCCGCAATGGTTGGGGTGGAGTTGCTGAGTAAGGTGGTGAGCTGGTCGTTGGTGATTTTAGTCCAATTCCTGTGTGGGAGAAGGTGCTGGGTTCTGTGGATGGTGGGGTTCTGAAGGTGAAATGGATGCAGCGATGGTCTGTCCACGGGAGTTCGGTGGTGTGGCTGAAAGTGATGGAGTTTCCTGTGGTGAAGATGGGGTCGAGGGTGTGTTCTGCTGAGTGCGTGGGCTCAGTCACAATCTGGCGGAGTCCTATGTTGTGGAGGTTGTCCAGGAGGGATGTGGTGTTGGGGTCTTGTTGGTTGTCGAGGTGGAAGTTGAGGTCTCCCAGCAAGGTGTAGTTGGTGGAAAGTGTGCTCAGTCGGAGGGTGGATTTGTGGACGATGGCGATTCCCCCCCCCCAGGGCAGGTGGGGCGGTCCTTCCGGGAGATCTTGAATCCTTGGGGAATGGCGATGGCGATGTCAGGTCCCGAGGTGGTGGGTTGGGCGAACTCCTTGATGTGGTGGTCCAGGTTTCAGTGAAGAATCCGACATCCGGGGTGGTGCTGTCAACGAGGTCCCAGATTTCGGTTGTGTTTTTGTGGAGGGTCTTTGGTGCAGTCGCATTGTTGCGGGCGGGTTGTGCTGGATCCGTGGTCTTGGCGGTGCTGCAGGAGTGGCGGCAGCAGTGATAGCTGAAGGGTCCGTGGTTGTCGGCTGGTGATGCTAGCTTGTAGTTGTTGTTGCGACCTGGGTTGAGTGCGTAGAGTGCCGCTGGGTTGTAGCGTTGGCGGTTCAGAGGTCCAGGGTTTCTGGCGCTGGTCGCATTCAGGTCACGGACGGGTGCAGATGGGCTTGCCTTTGGCATACCTTTGGCGCGCCAGCCGCCCTTAAGGGGTCGGGGAGGGCTGGACAGCTGGGAGGCGGGAGCGGGGAGGGGAACTGGCTTAGGCTGGTTGCGCTGGGGGGAGGGGTCACGGGGGCAGCAGTGGCAGGAAAAAAACGGGAGAGAGGTGCACAGAATAAGGAGTAGAGTGAAAACAGAGTAAAAGTGAAAAGGAGGATGGAAAGTGATAGAAGCCCGATAAAACACAGTCTAAACTGCAGTTTGATCAACGCAAGTCAACCAGGCTGAGAGACGATAGTGCAGATTCTTACCCTGGTGATCAGGGTGCGGGGGGGCTGGAGCCCGGCGGTGACCTGAGGCAACAAAGCCTCTCCACAATCGACGGAAAGATTGACTCTCTCTCATACCGCATGGACCGCATGTCGGAGCGGCTGGACAAACACGCGGAGAGAATCGATATGGTAGAGAGACAAGTATCGGAAATTGAAGATCAGAGTGTGGAGGCCTCGGACTCACACAAAAAGTTGGGAAAACTTGTGGAAACCCTGCAAGCCAAAGCCAAAGATATGGAAGCAAGCTCTCGGCGCAACAACTTACAAATTGTTGAACTGCCGGAGTCCACCCAGACCGGCAACATGGAGCTCTTTGTCAAGAATCTTCTTGCCACCCTTCTCGGCCGTGACTCTTTCTCCACAATGTTCGTGGTGGAGAGAGCCCATCGCTCGCTGGCACCTAGACCTCCGCCCCTCCACGCCCCATCATAGCTCGCGTCTTGAACTATCGTGACAGGGACAGCGCTTTGAGACGTGCCCGCGAGCTTAGGACACTGAACTACGAGGGCTCTGTGCTATCTTTATATCCGGATTTCACACTGCAGGTCCAGGAGGCAAGAAAGTAGTTCATCCCAGTCAAACGCAAGCTCAGAGATCTTAACATAGACTATGCTATGCTCTATCCGGTCCGATTGAAAGTGACGTTGAACGGTAAGGTGCAGATTTTTGCCGACCCTGGGAATGTGCAGCAGGCACTGAGGGAATACACCAAAGCACAGTCTAGCAAGCAAGCAACAGCTGAAGATACAACTGGCGACGGCACTGGTAGCTCTCTGGACCAAAATGACTGATGTGCTGTCCTCTGGGTATAGCACAGGGGCACAATGAGTCATAGCTTCGTAGGCACCTCAGGTTCAGTATATGGTTATTATTATCTATGCTTTAACTGACAGTTCTCCTCGCATGCACTATATTCCAAGAGACATTGCGGTTGCAACCCTGGTCTGGTCTCCTAACCCTTACCCTGTGGGACAGGTGGAAAGGGGAAGTTGCTCTTCAATTAAAATGCAGTTTGGGGGTGGGAGTTCAATTGCTTGTGAAAGATGCTAGGCCAGTTGACACATGAGTGCAGTCATGGGTTATTATGTGTTTTTTCATAATATGTTGCGGCGATGATTGAGTACTCCACGGCTGGTTGGGCACTCGCCGCCCTTGAGTGTATTACACATTGGTTATTTGGGTGAGTGAGGGGTAAGGGGTTTAAGAGGGTTGGGGTATGTCGCCATGTCATCTGTTGAGGGACGTGACGTGGGAGGGGGTGGGGGTTGTTTGATTCTACATTGCATCATAGCAGCAGCATGAAGGTCAACAGTCATTTCTGGTCCCTCGCCTCTGTACTTGCTTTACCTCACATTGTACATCTCCATATGGGTGAAAGACGTTGCAACACAACCATACAGGAACATCATATCATAAACTTCTTGCCCTGGAAGATTAGAGGCCTAAACGACCAGCGAAAAATCCGCAAGGTAGTTTTATATTTGCTTAGACATCACATTGATGTTGCAATACTCCAGGAAAATCATCTGGCGCCAAAAACGGGGCTGCTGTCGCAGAGGAGAATGAAAGGCACATGCGTGGCGGCCGGTTTTACCTTGAATGCACGTGGGGTTTTAATCTGGGTTCGGCAGGGGTCCAATAGTAAGATACACGCAGTAGATAAGGATGACGAAGGGAGGTATATGATAGTACACTGCCGGAAGGACCACTTGTGTGTACGCATAGTGGGAGTATACCATCCCAATTATGATAATCCTCAATTCTATCACGCCCTACACAATAAGCTCATCACGTATCCCTGGATGCATACACTGTGGGGTGGTGATTTTAATTGTGTGCAAAATCCAATGGTAGACCGTTCGAAAGGCCCGCCCTGCCCCCCCTCGTCAGCGGCAAAAGCAATTGCGGCAATCGCTGAGGCGGATGACCTGGTCGACGTCTGGCGACACCGCTCTCCAGCTGGCCGGGAATATACGCATTATACCTCAACACATGACATACACACGCATATAGATTATTGGTTGGCATCAAGGGGCTTAATCCCCTTCATATCACATTGCGAACACCTACCTCGCACATATTCGGATCACTCCCCAGTCAAATTGCAGCTACAGATAGGAGATATGCTGCCCAGAGTCCGCACATGTCGCTTCCCTCAGTATTCATTGCTGGACGAGGCCTTTAGGGTCGAAATCTCAAAGGAGATTGATTTGTTTTTCTCCGCCAACCTGGGCAGTGTACCCAAGATGGCCACTGTGTGGGAAACGTTTAAAGTTTTCATTAGGGGGGCAGTCATATCAAAGCACGCAGGGGTCCTTCGTTCTATCAGGGTAAGGTTGCAGAGGCTTGAGACCGAATTAGCAGAACTAGAGAGATGAACGACTGCAGACCCCTCCCCTGATGACCTTGCGCAGATCAGAGCAAAGCTTGTGGAATACAACGAAGAAGCTCAGGCAGAGGTGTTGCACCTGGGGAAGTACATGGGGAAGGAGATAGACCCGGTGCCACCTTAGCGGCTTTAACTCGCCCGGTTGGCAGTTCTGGGGAGGTGCTGGAGCTTTATGACGACGATGATGTCATCCTTACAGACGCTGTACAGATAGCAGACAGATTTTGCTCCTACTACACAAAACTATACACGTCGCGCCCCTCCGAGTCCGACGAGTCGGATGAGAAATATTTATTGTACATAGCTATGAGATGGCTCACAAATTCACACAGAGAACACCTGATGGCACCTCTGCGCCCCACTGAGATTGCTGCTACTTTGAAAACTATGCCTAACAATAAGGCCCCAGGGTCTGACAGGCTTACGGTTGCATTCTGTAAGGCATATCAGGACCAGCTACTCCCCCACCTAGTCAATCTATTCGAAGAAATGGCCACAGATGGTATTATGCCTCCCAGTATGAGAGAGGCCACCTTGATAACACTCCTGAAAAAAGATAAACCCCCACAGCAATTAGTATGAGAGAGGCTACCTTGATCACGTTGCTGAAAAAAGACAAACCTCACAGCTATGTTCTTCCTACAGGCCACTTTCACTGTTAAACACGGATACCAAATGTTAGAACTGGGGGTCTCTAGTTGGCAATGGTTTGCACCTTTGTCCAAATAGGGACCCTTGCTTCTAGTCAGGATAAGGGGGAAACACTCCTAAAATAACCCCTGCTCACCCCCTGGTAGCTTGGCACGAGCAGACAGGCTTATCTCAGAGGCAGTGTGTAAAGCATTTGTGACCACATACAGTAATACAGTGAAAACACTACAGATGGACACCACACAGGTTGTTTATGTAAAAATAAGTAATCTTTATATAGACTTATCACAAGACCCAATAGCAAAAATCCACAATACTGTAATCAAAAATAGACTTAAAATGATAGAGACAGTTCACGTTATCTTCAAAAATAGGATAGTCAATCAAATAAAGCTTGTAGCAACAAATAACTCCACTTGGAGTTATCACGACGTCGTGACCGGTGGAAATCCCAAAGTACGGCGCCGACCGCGAGGTGCGCGGCGTCGGGCCTGGAGTCGAGCAGACCCACAAAGAACAGTACCTGGAATTCGATGAAAACAAAGACGGTGCACGGCGTCGGGGAGGTGATGCTTCGTTGGCGCCGGCGGCGTCGGTTCCTTACGACCCCAGGGGAGGTGATGTCTCGGTTCCTTACTGCAGCGCAGGGGAGGTGAGGCGTCGGTTCCTTACTGTGTCGGGGAGGTGACGTCACGGATGGCGGCGAGGCGTCGGTTCCTTACGATGGTGCGGCGTCGATGGATTCGGGGGTCACCCACGTCGAGGATCGGCTCCGCGATGATGAAGCCCTGGCGTCGGTGAAGTCGGGGCTGCGGTGCGAGTCGGGACGGTGCGTCGTGAGCGTCACGAGCGGTGTCCTCGGCTCCGGTGCAGGCAGCGGCCTCGATGACGGCTTCGGAGTCGATGTCGCACGGCGTCGGCAGGCGTCGGGCCTACGGTGCAAGTCGGGGCGGTGCGTCGTGCTCTTCACGAGCGGTGCCCACGGCTTCGGTGCAGGTTACGGCGTCGCTCGCCGGCGTCGATGTTGCAATTTCCCTCTGTTAGCAGCTAAAACAGCAGTTCCAGATGCAGGCAAACAGAAGGGGTGAAGTCTTTGTGTCCCTGTGACTTCAGGCAGGAGGCAAGCTCAGTTCAAGCCCTTGGAGATTCCCTTCTTCAAGATGACAAAGCACAGCAAAGTCTTTTCTCCTGTCCTTGGCAGAAAGCAACCACTGCAGGCCAACCCCAATCAGCAAAACAGCACAGGGGCAGTACTCCTCCTTCAGCTTCTCCGGTTCTTCTCCTTGGCAACAGGTTTCTTGATTTCCCAGAAGTGATCTAATTTCCTAGGGGTCTGGGTCCCCTTTTTATACACCTTTTCCCTTTGTTCTCTGAAGGCAGAGAGGCCTCTGCCTAGTCCAAAACCAGTTCTGGTCAGTCCTGGAGCACTTTGTTTTTCTGACTCCTTCTTTCCTTTGTGAGTGAGGGGCAGAGCCATCAGACGCCCGGCAGGAGGTGGAGCCAGCATTGTGGAAGGCAGGCACAGCCCTATTCAGACCCAGGTGCAACTCCTCCCACCCATCCTCCTTCAGGCAGACCTATTCAGCCTAGTGCTGACTCACCCTGCCTCCTGGAATCCCCCAGCCCCTGTCACTCACAAATCCAGACACACAATACACAACCTGAGCAGAGGCAGCTGGATGGTTTAGGCAAGAAAATACCTACTTTCTAAAAGTGGTATTTTCAAACAAAGAATGTTAAAACCAACTTCACTAAAAGATGTATTTTATCATTCTGAGTTCAGGCATACTAAATTCGTTTTTCTACCATGTTCCCTGGGTCAGTTCTGACTATAAAGTGTAATAGTCAGTCTGCCCATTCTGGCCTATGGGGAGCAGGTAGCCTTGCAATAGTGAAAAACGAAAATGGCTGTAATTCACTATCAGGACATGCCACACACACCAGGGCATGTCCTACCTTATACTTACAATGCACCCTGCCCTTGGGCCTACCTTAGGGGTGTCTGATATGAAGATAAGGGAAGGTTTAGGGACTGGCAAGTGGGTGCACTTGCCAAGTCGACATGGCAGTCACAGACTGCACACAGGCTCTGCAATGGCAGGCCTGAGACACATTTTACAAGCTGCTTCTGTGGGTGGCACAACCAGTGCTGCAAGCCCACCAGCAGCATTGGATTTACAAGCCCTGGGCACACGCAGTGCACTGTACTAGGGACTGACAAGTAAACCAATCATCCAATCATGGAGTCACTAATCCATAACACAATTTACAGTAGGGAGCACTTGCACTGTGGCACTGAACAGCAGTGGCACAGTGCCCAAAAGCATCTAAAACCAGCAAAACATAAGAGGCAACAGCAAAAAAATGGAAGGGAGACCCACGCCAATGGTGCCAAGTCTAACACGTGTCCCCTCCAGCTGAAATGTGGGGAGAACTACCCTTCCTCCTGGGAGTTCTCATCACTAAGGCGGAAAAATCTGGACAGACCATCAGCATTGGCGTGTTCTGTACCAGGGCGGTGTTCCACCGTAAAGTCCATCCCCTGTAGGGAAATGGACCACCTCAACAGTTTTGGATTCTCACCCCTCATCTGCATTAACCATCTGAGGGGCCTGTGGTCTGTCTGAACCCGGAAGTGAGTCCCAAACAAGTATGGTCTCAACTTCTTCAGTGCCCAGACCACAGCAAATGCTTCACGTTCAATCGCACTCCACCTCTGTTCCCGTGGGAGTAACCTCCTACTAATAAAGGCTACAGGTTGGTCTAGGCCCTCCTCATTCATCTGTGAAAGCACAGCCCCAACACCATGCTCTGAAGCATCTGTCTGCACAATGAATTCCCTTGAGAAGTTGGGCGCCTGAAGCACGGGCGCCGTGCACATGGCAGATTTCAGGGCATCAAAAGCCTTTTGGCAGGCATCAGTCCAGTTCACTTTCCTGGGCTGCTTCCTGGAAGTCAGCTCAGTCAAGGGTGCAACAATGTTGCCATACCCCTTGACAAACCTCCTGTAATACCCGGTGAGTCCTAAGAAGGCCCTCACCTCTGTCTGGGTTTTGGGGGTTCCCAAGCCAGAATGGTATCTATCTTGGGCTGTAGGGGCGCCACCTGGCCGCTCCCAACCTGGTGTCCCAAGTACACCACAGAACCCTGCCCGATCTGGCACTTACTTGCCTTGATCGTGAGGCCTGCCCTCCGCAGCGCCTTCAACACTTCCCAGAGGTGGTGCAGATGTTCCTCCCAAGTGGCGCTGAACACTGCAATGTCATCCAGGTAGGCGGCACTGAAATCCTCCAGCCCAGCCAACACCTGGTTGACCAACCTCTGAAAGGTGGCAGGGGCATTCTTCATCCCAAAGGGCATCACCCGGAATTGGTAGTGCCCATCTGGTGTGGAGAATGCTGACCTCTCTTTGGCCCCATCAGTTAAGGCGATCTGCCAGTATCCAGACGTTAGATCAAACGTGCTGAGGTACCGGGCAGCCCCTAACCGATCAATGAGCTCATCAGCTCTGGGGATGGGGTGCGCGTCAGTCCTGGTGACTGAATTGAGTCCTCGGTAGTCCACACAGAACCGGAGTTCGGGTGTGGCACCAGGCGCGGCAGCCTTTGGGACCAAGACCACTGGGCTGGCCCAAGGGCTGTTAGAGGACTCAATCACCCCTAAGGCAAACATCTTGGAGACCTCCTCCTTGATGCAAGCTCTCACCCTGTCAGTCACTCTGTAAGTTTTGTGCTTCACAGGAGGACTGTCCCCAGTGTCCACATCATGGATGCACCATTCAGTGATACTGGGAGCCAGGGAGAACAGATCAGAAAACTGCCCCAACAGTTGGCGACAGTCATTCTGCTGCTCCGGGGTCAGGGTGGGAGAGAGGTTCACACCATCCACTGACCCATCTTGCTCTTTTGCATACAGGAGGTCAGGAAGAGGTTCAGTCTCCTCTTCCATCCCAGCATCTGTTGCTAAGAGCATGCCCACTTCAGACCTCTCAAAGTGGGGCTTCAGGCGGTTCACATGCAGGACCCGCAAGGGGTTCCTGGGAGACTGCAAGTCCACCAAGTAGGTGACTTCACTCTTGCGCTCCACCACCTCAAATGGTCCGGTCCACTTATCCTGGAGCGCACAGGGCTCCACTGGGGCCATGACCCACACCTTTTGTCCAGGCTGAAACTCGATCAGAGTGGCATTCTGATCATGCCAACGTTTCATCTCTTCCTGGCTGGCTTCCAGATTCGCCTCAGCGAGTTGTCTGAAACGCCGAGTCTGGTTTCTGAAGGCCAGCATGTAACTAAATACATCCTGGGGAGTTTTCCTGGGAGCTTCCTCCCAGCCTTCCTTGACCAGACTCAGAGGTCCTCTTACAGGATGGCCGTACAGCAGTTCAAAGGGACTGAACCCTAAGGACTTCTGGGGCACCTCTCTGTAAGCAAAGAGCAGGCATGGCAAGAGGACGTCCCACTTACGCCTCATGGGTTCTTCCAGACCCATAATCATGCCCTTAAGGGTCCGGTTGAATCTCTCAACCAGCCCATTACCTTGGGGGTGGTAAGGAGTGGTGAACTTATAGGTTACACCACACTCCTGCCACAGGGACTTCATATACTTGGAAATGAAGTTGGTACCACGGTCAGACACCACCTCCTTGGGGAACCCCACACGGGAGAAAATCCCCATCAGTGCACGTCCCACCACGGGGGCCGTCACTGTCCGAAGAGGGATGGCTTCCGGGTACCGGGTGGCATGGTCCACCAAGACCAGGATGAACCTGTTGCCCATGGCTGTCTTGGGATCCAGAGGCCCCACAATGTCAATACCCACCCTCTCAAAGGGGGTACTGACAACAGGGAAAGGTTGGAGAGGAGCCTTGTGCTTCCTCCCACTCTTACCACTTGCCTGGCAAGTCTGACAGGTCCTGCAATGAGTATCTGAACTCTTGCGCATTTGGGGCCAATGAAAGTGGGTGACAAGCCTTTGAAAGGTCTTGTCTTGCCCCAAATGTCCTGCTAAAGGCACATCATGAGCCAGACCCAGTAGGAAGGCTCTGAAGCGCTGGGGTACCACCAGCACACGGGCTGACCCAGGCTCAGCAACCTTAGGCTCACTATACAGGAGACCATTCTCCCAGTAGATCCAGTGTGATCCAGACTGATCACCTGCTGCCTGGCTTACAGCCTGTTGCCGCAAGCCCTCAAGAGAAGGGCACTTCTTCTGCTCCTCGCAGAATTCTTCCCTGGAGGGGCCTCCTTCCTGCTGCCAATGGGTCAGCTCAGGCAGGTCCCCCAGTTCAGCCACTTGTTCCCCTGTAGGTTCCAGGGCATCCCCCTCAAGGTCTGCCTCCTCCTGGACCGTGGGAACTTCGGGGGCCGGTTTCCCGCGCCCCCTGCCTCCTCTCTTTAAGGCAGGCACCTGGGCCCTTCTTCCAGGCTCCAGGTCCTCTTGAATACCCTTACCGGCTGCCATTGACCGAGTGGTCACACACGCCCACTCTGGCAGACCCAACATCTCCAAATGAGACCTCCGCTCCACCTTCGCCCAAGGGGAGCTCTCCAAATCATTGCCTAGCAGACAGTCAACAGGCATGGCTGGCCTCACAGCTACTTGAAGGATACCTGAGACCCCCCCCACTCAAAGGGAACCTGGGCCACCTTGCAGTGGCTCTCTGAGTTGTCAGCGGCAACTACAGGGTAGAATACGTTGGGGACCACCTGCTCCTCAGACACCAGCCGACAACTGACAGCTGTCACACTGGCCCCGGTGTCTCTCAGAGCCTCCACCCTATGGCCATTGATGGTCACCCACTGCCTGTATTTTTTAGTGTTATCAGGCAGCTGGGTCCTAGGGACCATCTCACTGTCTCCTAAAGAGACCAGGGACATCTCTGCGGGACCCCACCCACCTTGGGCACCCAACTCCTCCCCCAGGGCTACACTAGCCATCTGCCGGGGTGGTGCACCAGTGGGTGCAGTGGTCACAGTATTGGGGCACTTGGGACTTCCTACAAAGTGACCCACCTGACCACAACTAAAACATGCTTTGGGCCCCTTCTGAACAGACTTATCTGTTGGGACCCATGGTCTTTTCTCAGTGGGAGGCTGGGAACCCTTACCTTGGTTCCCTTGGGGTTTACTTTGGGGCCCTTTTTGGAACTCCTTCTGTTTACCCTTGTCCCCCCACTCTTCTGCTGGGGACCCTGCCCACCTTTGGCGGAGTCTCCCACAAGACCCTTGTGGACCCGGGTACTGACCCAGCGGTCCGCCTCCTCAGCAAGCTTCCTAGGATTAGTCAGCTTACTGTCAACAAGGTGCTGGCGTAGCTCTGGAAAACAACTACTGGACAAGTGCTCCCATGCAATTAAATCATAGAACTCCTGCAAGTCATTTACTTTGCTACCCTTCACCCATCCATCCAATGCTCTGCAAAAATAAGACACATACTCCACCCAGGTACTAGGCTCCAGCTTTTTGCAGTTCCTAAACTTCTGCCTATAAAGCTCTGGAGTTAACCCATACCTTGCCACTAAAGCTTCCTTCAGGTGGGCATAGGACATCTGATCCATTGTGGGCAAGGCTAGTAAGGTTTCCCTTCCCTCACCTGCAAAGCGGCCCCACAACCCCGCTCCCCAATCCTTCTCAGGGACCCGGTGTGATGTCATGGCGATCTCATATGCTTTAAACCATTGCCCAATGTCCTCCCCCTTCATGAAATCCTTAATAACCTCCTTGGGGATGTACACTCTACTTTCTACAGGCACTGGAGGTGTGCTGCCACCAGAGGGAGTGATTTCTAGGCTTCTAGCCTTTAGCTCTAGCTCCCTCACCACTCTCTCATGCTCTAAAAGCATCTTCTTTTCTTCCATGGCCAACCTCTTACTTTCTAACTCCAATTTCTTATGCTCAAGGCTATCATGGCTTCCCTGTTTCAGTTTGGCCATTTCCATTTCATGCATCCTGCTTTTGTCCCTGTCCTCCAGCTCCTCTGGAGACAGGCCCTTTGAGAAACACTGCTGCCCTCCCTGGAAGGCACTCTCCTCCCAGTTAAGCCCAATGGCCCCTCAAGCTGCCCATCTAAATTCTCTGCCTCCTCCACAGGCTCCTCGGACTGCCCACTGGCATTCCGTGCTTCCAACCAGGCCCTTAGCGCCTTGTGAAACTCCTCCTTCCTGGTGAGGCCTCTCATAGAGATTTTAAATTTTTTGCAAACAGCTTTGAGTTCTGGCACAGTGTAGGTATCAACCCTATCTTCTTCAAATTCAATATCTGCAGGTGCAATGGATCCTTTTTTGCTCATGGTGAAAATTGGCAGTTCTCAACAAAAATAAAGGTTCCAAGGAAAAAAGTCCTATCAAAATGTATGTGGTCGCGTATTGGTCTGCACTCACTAGTAGTGTACACCAATCACTGTATATGAATCACAAATGCAAGTCCAAATCCTCACCGCTGACCACCAATGTTAGAACTGGGGGTCTCTAGTTGGCAATGGTTTGCACCTTTGTCCAAATAGGGACCCTTGCTTCTAGTCAGGATAAGGGGGAAACACTCCTAAAATAACCCCTGCTCACCCCCTGGTAGCTTGGCACGAGCAGACAGGCTTATCTCAGAGGCAGTGTGTAAAGCATTTGTGACCACATACAGTAATACAGTGAAAACACTACAGATGGACACCACACAGGTTGTTTATGTAAAAATAAGTAATCTTTATATAGACTTATCACAAGACCCAATAGCAAAAATCCACAATACTGTAATCAAAAATAGACTTAAAATGATAGAGACAGTTCACGTTATCTTCAAAAATAGGATAGTCAATCAAATAAAGCTTGTAGCAACAAATAACTCCACTTGGAGTTATCACGACGTCGTGACCGGTGGAAATCCCAAAGTACGGCGCCGACCGCGAGGTGCGCGGCGTCGGGCCTGGAGTCGAGCAGACCCACAAAGAACAGTACCTGGAATTCGATGAAAACAAAGACGGTGCACGGCGTCGGGGAGGTGATGCTTCGTTGGCGCCGGCGGCGTCGGTTCCTTACGACCCCAGGGGAGGTGATGTCTCGGTTCCTTACTGCAGCGCAGGGAGGTGAGGCGTCGGTTCCTTACTGTGTCGGGGAGGTGACGTCACGGATGGCGGCGAGGCGTCGGTTCCTTACGATGGTGCGGCGTCGATGGATTCGGGGGTCACCCACGTCGAGGATCGGCTCCGCGATGATGAAGCCCTGGCGTCGGTGAAGTCGGGGCTGCGGTGCGAGTCGGGACGGTGCGTCGTGAGCGTCACGAGCGGTGTCCTCGGCTCCGGTGCAGGCAGCGGCCTCGATGACGGCTTCGGAGTCGATGTCGCACGGCGTCGGCAGGCGTCGGGCCTACGGTGCAAGTCGGGGCGGTGCGTCGTGCTCTTCACGAGCGGTGCCCACGGCTTCGGTGCAGGTTACGGCGTCGCTCGCCGGCGTCGATGTTGCAATTTCCCTCTGTTAGCAGCTAAAACAGCAGTTCCAGATGCAGGCAAACAGAAGGGGTGAAGTCTTTGTGTCCCTGTGACTTCAGGCAGGAGGCAAGCTCAGTTCAAGCCCTTGGAGATTCCCTTCTTCAAGATGACAAAGCACAGCAAAGTCTTTTCTCCTGTCCTTGGCAGAAAGCAACCACTGCAGGCCAACCCCAATCAGCAAAACAGCACAGGGGCAGTACTCCTCCTTCAGCTTCTCCGGTTCTTCTCCTTGGCAACAGGTTTCTTGATTTCCCAGAAGTGATCTAATTTCCTAGGGGTCTGGGTCCCCTTTTTATACACCTTTTCCCTTTGTTCTCTGAAGGCAGAGAGGCCTCTGCCTAGTCCAAAACCAGTTCTGGTCAGTCCTGGAGCACTTTGTTTTTCTGACTCCTTCTTTCCTTTGTGAGTGAGGGGCAGAGCCATCAGACGCCCGGCAGGAGGTGGAGCCAGCATTGTGGAAGGCAGGCACAGCCCTATTCAGACCCAGGTGCAACTCCTCCCACCCATCCTCCTTCAGGCAGACCTATTCAGCCTAGTGCTGACTCACCCTGCCTCCTGGAATCCCCCAGCCCCTGTCACTCACAAATCCAGACACACAATACACAACCTGAGCAGAGGCAGCTGGATGGTTTAGGCAAGAAAATACCTACTTTCTAAAAGTGGTATTTTCAAACAAAGAATGTTAAAACCAACTTCACTAAAAGATGTATTTTATCATTCTGAGTTCAGGCATACTAAATTCGTTTTTCTACCATGTTCCCTGGGTCAGTTCTGACTATAAAGTGTAATAGTCAGTCTGCCCATTCTGGCCTATGGGGAGCAGGTAGCCTTGCAATAGTGAAAAACGAAAATGGCTGTAATTCACTATCAGGACATGCCACACACACCAGGGCATGTCCTACCTTATACTTACAATGCACCCTGCCCTTGGGCCTACCTTAGGGGTGTCTGATATGAAGATAAGGGAAGGTTTAGGGACTGGCAAGTGGGTGCACTTGCCAAGTCGACATGGCAGTCACAGACTGCACACAGGCTCTGCAATGGCAGGCCTGAGACACATTTTACAAGCTGCTTCTGTGGGTGGCACAACCAGTGCTGCAAGCCCACCAGCAGCATTGGATTTACAAGCCCTGGGCACACGCAGTGCACTGTACTAGGGACTGACAAGTAAACCAATCATCCAATCATGGAGTCACTAATCCATAACACAATTTACAGTAGGGAGCACTTGCACTGTGGCACTGAACAGCAGTGGCACAGTGCCCAAAAGCATCTAAAACCAGCAAAACATAAGAGGCAACAGCAAAAAAATGGAAGGGAGACCCACGCCAATGGTGCCAAGTCTAACACCAAACTATTTGCTAAAATACTTGCAAATCGGCTCACTCCTCTTCTCCTTATCGTGGTTGCCCCCGAGCAATGTAACTTTGTGCCCACTCGCTCGCTAACAAGCAATTTGCAGACCCTGTTTGGCACTATTGCTGATATAGATCCGGAAATGTTTTTCTTGACGCCGAAAAGGCCTTCGATTCTGTTGAATGGCGCTTTTTAAGAGCAGTACTGAAGCGAGTGGGAGAAGGTGAGATATTTATTAAGTTAGTGGATGTCCTATACGAACAACCCACCGTGCGCATCCGCGTAAACGGTCTCCTCTCATAGCCAATAGTTATTACAAGAGGCACCAGACAGGGGTGCCCTTTGTACCCCCTTTTATATGCATTAGTGGTGGAGCCGCTCGCGTGTGCACTCCGGGAGTACCATGGGTTTCGGGAAATACGCTTCCCACAGTACAATTTAATAATCACGGCCTACGTAGATGACACGTTTCTTTATGTTAACGAGACGGCGCAGAACTTATCGCCAATCCTGCGGGAGGTAGAACGATTCGGTCAACACTCTGGCCTCCGTATCCAACTGGAGTAAGTCAATAGCGTTCCTACTAACCCCCAGTACGCTCCCAGTGGTTAGCACTTACCCTATCGAGTGGACATTGGAGCCTACCAGGTACCTGGGCGTGCAAATACACACTGACCCCGAGGTGGTGATTCAAGAGATTTACGGCAGGGCGATACAAAAACTTTCAGAATCCATTGACAAATGGATCCAATTGCCGTTGTCCCTGTTGGGATGAATATCACTAATGAAGATGATAGTACTCCTGAGGTTCCTGTTTTTCTTTGTTAACATTCCATTCTTGTTACCGAAGTCATTTTTTCGCACATTGCGATCTCTTTTGACCCGACTCACCTGGGCTCGAAAACAAGCACTTGTGAAATGGGACACATTGACCCGACCATATTCAGAGGGAGGGTTGAGCGCCCGGACTTCGAATTGTATTATTGCGCTGCACAGCAGATGCACCCTATCTCTGGCTGCATGGATCCCAGGATAGTCCGCAAGTGCACATAGAAAAGGTTGTGGTGCATCCTTTGACTCTTCCGCAATACTTATGTGGGACACCGCATAGGCGTTATCATGTTATAGACCCTGTGGGGAACACCAGGAGCTTACTCTGGAGGGCTGCCCTTAGGCAGGGTATTACCTTACTTTACTCCCCCAAATTACTGCTAGAACTCTAGTTGGCTCCCAATGAGGCAAGAGAAAGAATTCATCAGAGCCATGCAGTCGCTTGGTATTACCACTGCAGGTGATTACTTTGAGGAAGGTGTGGCCAAACAATGGGAGAAGCTAAAAATAGACGCACTCGCTGCCTCTGGGATGGCTAAATTCCATTATTTCCGCGCAATACATGCGCTGCGTGCAGCACTGGGGGAGGGGTTGCTAGAGCCGCCCGAATATCATTCTCTGACATATCTGTTAAACGCTAAAACCCCGCAACACATGATTTCGATACTATATACCCTCTCCAACACAGTCACAGGTTCTGAGCACATGAAAGCCTTACAAGAATGGCGCGCAGAGTTAGATCAGGACATCACGGACGAGCAGTGGAAGTATTGCTGCGCAAACATTAAGGGGCCGATTCCGATTCGGGCCGGAAATCTCTCCGACCGAGCCGGACCCGGAGAGATTTCCGACCGAATCGGACTCGGGCAGTCCGACCGATGGAGTACGATGCGCACGCATGCCATCGGACTCAGAGTCGGTCTGGACTCCCATTGAAGTCAATGGGAGCCTGTGCGTACAACGCGCGTACGCGGGCTCCCATCTGACTCAATGGGTGCAGGCGGACAAGGGCGCCCTCACAGCAGGTACGCGGCGGCGATTCGCGCCGTACACGCGACAGGTAGGGGGGACCCATGGGTCCCCCCTTTGTGCGACTCGCGCGCCTACGTGTACAGGGGGGTCCGACGCGGACCCCAAAAGTCCGGCTCCGACAGCTTTTTCTGAGCCGGACGGCGCGAGCTCGATCGGACTGCTCGCGGCGCGATCGTGCTACCCGGCCGGGAAACGTCTCCATAGCGCGGTGCGAGTCGTGTCCATGCGAGTCGGTCGGAGCGTGTTGAAGCCGCGTTCCGAGTCGGTCGGAGTTTCGCGGGTGCCTGCATCGTACTCGCTCGGCCGGACCCGCGTACGATTCGGTCAGGAAACAGGGCTCCGAATCGGATCCAGTAAATCCGAATCCGATTCGGAGCCCTACCGGCCGAGATCGGAATCGGCCCCTTAGTCTATCTCCCAAAATGGTCGACATCGTCTGACACATTTTTAAGTATTTACAAAGGGTGTATTACACCCCGGTTCGCTTACACAAATATGGTCTCAGAGAGGATGACAGATGTGATAGGTGCGGGACAGAATCGGCAAACTTTACTCATCTTGCTTGGGGCTGTCCAGATATTCAAAGGTTCTGGGAGGCTGTACACACTGTATTACAGGACATTGCGGGAGTGGAACTTAGGCAAACCCCACTGGAGGCCTTATAGGGCTATTTTAAAGAGTACCCAAAGAACTTGCGTAGGTTACTTGCGCTGGGCATCCTGTTGGCAAAGCATAGGGTAGTGCTGCGGTGGATGAGGGGTCCCATCCCCACTATTAAGGAATGGTGTGCAGACCTGACATATTGTAACATACAGCTGGAAAATTTTAATGCTCGCATGCCTATCAGGTGCAAACCAAAAGACATTTGGGACCCTTTTAAGGCATACCTCGCGTGTCACACAATGGCGGAAGAGTTGGAGGAAGAACAGCACAGAACAGGTGTCGGCTGACTCAGTAGGCACATAACCGATCAGAATATACCATTAACACCTTCTATCACGCTGGGTATGGGGGACGGGGCTGGTCGCCACTTAACAGAGGCTGTGTGAATTGTGGTTTTCCTGTATGCACTGGATAAGTACCCAGAGGAGGGGGAAGATCATCTAAATCTATTAAGCAGAATGTTTGCATTTGTGTTATGCCTGTTATACTATTACTGGTCTTATCTGTGGGCTGCTGCATTTATTGTAATGATCGCTGGGATTTAAGCAGGAGACTGGTTTGTGGAGAAAAATTCTCTTGATGTGTTTATACTGCTCCCCTGGACATTTTTTGCTTAAATTCCATCTGGCATAAATCGTGTGAAATTTTACACCTGTGAATTGGAAAGAAATTTCACAAAATTTCATGTAATGGGAAATTCAGGAATTTCTTGAGACTCTGTCTGATCTTTTTTCCATCAAATTTTGCATTTCTTCCTCTTTCTGTGTTTCACTTTGTAAATCGATATGTAAAACACACTTCCTGGTATAGTAAAAAAAGTGATTTCTGTACTGCGCACTTTCCTATCACTGCTTTTGCTGTGCCAGGTGCCTTCATGCTCATTCTGATGGCCCACCTAAGGAGTGATAGTGCCAGGCTGCTTCCCATTCATTTGCACAAGATGTCCTGTTTTTGATTCATGGTTTCAACACTTGAACACGCTGGGAGGTTTTAGCGGAGTTCTGCTCTCTCTTCAGTTGACACAATGCTGCACAAAAACTTTGCTTGCTGCCCTACGTTGCATCATAGCTATATAAATCTGGCCCCAGTGTGGTTGGACCTCCTGTCAATCCCTCAGACTGAGGGCATTCAAAACATTCTAGTAGTTACAGATCATTCTGCCCATCATATGCAAGCCTACTTATGCACAGACAAAAGGAGACAGCATTCTTACCGGCGACAAACCACTTTGACTTGCTTCTTACTAATGGTGTTCAGGAGCAAGGATACTTTTGACACGAGTGAGTGAGGTAGATCAGAAACGTAACTGAACTTCATAAAAGACCTGAAGTGGAAATTGAAAAGATTTTGGAAACCTCACAGCCAAGCTGAGGCAAGGAATGATGAAAAAAACTAATCTTTTTTCTGACAAACTTGAAACACAACGGATGATTGAGAAGTGGCTCAGTGCAGCTGCAGAGTTTTCAACAAAAGGAATGAACAAACTAATGGATAGCTTTGACTCTGCATCCTAAACTTACATTACCATTTTCCAAAGCCGTCCCAGCCTATGAATTCACTTCTGAGACTGGGACGTAGAGTAATAAAGTAACACACGGCAACAGTATCCTGCACTTGGACCAAATCATTGGAATTGGCTGCAGCTGGTCCAAGATCAGGGGCAGGTTCTTCAACCTCTCAAGGAACTGTTGGGATGTTTGGAAATTTTGGAGGATTTCTCTGCTCTGAAGCTTGATTCTAGTGAAGAATGACAGATGCTATTTCTAGAAGTTTTGTCCACTCCACTGCCACCCCCAACCACCAACTTCAACAGTTGTTCCATTCATCGAACTTCTGCTAGGTGCCCAGCCCATGGCACCTGTTCCAGCAGAGCATTTCCAAACAATGAAGTTGAAAGATAGTGACCCTCTAAAAAGTGAGCCCCACCCTCTCAGGTCATGAAGATTACTTAGACCCTGTGCTGTATTTGTATGGCACATCTGACATCTAGGGAAATGAGTCTTAGTACATGATGCACAAGAACACCAAGGTTATGAGCCGGGGGAAGTCCACACTCTTCCTGATAAGGGAGAGAGAAACAATATTTTAGTCTAGACCAGTTGGCCTTAGCCTGGTATTGTCCAAATGCTAGCACT